>PVKB01001684.1:0-257500 GCA_004027205.1 Ctenodactylus gundi | reverse complement strand
ACACAATTGATGGTATCCAAAGAGTCTAACATTTTTTGTATTCTAAAAGTATAGCAAAATTTTCTTCCAGATCTGTTATTCAATATCAACCTTTGAATAGTGGTTTGTTATACAATAAATTTACTTTACTAAATTTCAACAAGTAGCTATTCTTTTGATCCCAAAATGAAAAATGTTGACATTGTAATAAAAATCTTTAAATGTCCTATGAAACAACAAAAAAATGTTTTCTATAAAATAAGCTTTTAAAACTTTCTATGCATTTTAAATTAATCACAAATATATTCTAACCGGTTTGTTTATTTTCTAAGTAATTATTAACTTTCAATACTATTTTATATGCCAAGCTAATGCTACAGTTATGCTAACAATTATGATATATAGTTAGATTCTGAAAAAGATCTAATGCAAAACTTTCAAGAACACCAGCTCCATCAGAGTTAAACTTGGCCATTTAAAAGTTACTTTATTATTTTATTCCTAGAAAAGCAATATTAGAAGGCAATTGTAAGTTTCCATAAATTAAATCTGAGAATTTTAAGTGTACAAAACTTCATTTACAAGTTTTATGAACTTTTAGCTGCATAATGTAATATAAATGAAAATTAGGGCTCATTTTTAGAATCTAAGAAAGGTTCCAAGGTTCAAATTACTTCTGAATTATGAAAGAATCTGGATGTAGAATGCATGGACAAATAATGTCAAAATTTCTGCTATGAAAACTTTACTCATGGCTGAATAGCCACGGCTACATGTTCTTATGCTAATCAATACTGATTAACTATTTTCAATGGAAAACTTTATTAAATGCCAATCTAAAGATGATTGTCTAGTTAGCTACGTATGTATACAAATAACATTCCTGAAAAGAAGGTTGAAATGAATAAAATGCTGAAAGAATAAAATGTTGGGATATCCAGAGGTGATTTATAAAATAAAGATGAAGTTGTCATTGCAATTCTGTTGATCAGAGAAAGTAGGAAATATATTATGTCTTTTGGTTAATCGCCTCTTAGAATAGCTCAAGGCTACTCGAAAACCCAAGCTAATGTGTGAATGTAAACATTTTTGTGATTAATATAATCTTATGAAGTGTAAAGAAATGGCTACAACCAGATACAAAATCACAATGTAGTTGATGAAATTATTGAAGTCACTAAAATAAGTCTTTTGTTAAAACGTAATTTTTGTTAAAATATGATACTTTCCTATAAGTCTACTCACCAGGATATGATTTTTTTGTCATTTTTCTCAATGCTTTACAAATTCTGGTGAGTTAATTTCTATTGATAAACATGTTTCAGATCTGAAACATAAACATTGTGGAATAGAAATAGTTTTATTTAAAACCATAGTAGATAATTTGAGAAAGGAAGATGCAGCTAGCTATTACGCCATCTTAATCACCAATGGACTACATGATGTACAATAAATGTGTTGTATAAGCCACATTGCTTCTCGGTGCATGAGGATTATAAAGCAAATGTGTGAGTTACACTTTCAGGGAAGTAGCAATACAGGGTCTACACCGTCCAAGGCAATAGTAGAAACCCGGGTACAAGGAACTAGTGAAAGAACACAGGAGGAATTTGAGAATTTTTTCAAATTAACATGTATCTTTAATGCTACTAGTAATGTTAGTAAATCATGTCTCCTCTAACTACACATAAAGAGATGGATCCACTAGGTTTTCTCTAAACAAGAGTTCTTGAAGCATTAACAAGAGGCTGACAGTTCCAGCGCCCTGAGCAAGTTGATTGGGAATCTGAACCGTCTAGGTCAACGTATTTGATGGCTCTCCTTGCCCTTACTATCTTCTAAAGTAATTGGGTCAATACCAAGTTGGGAGCACAACAGGAAGGCAACACCTCTGCCCTATGTAATCTGACAATATTCCAAATGGGCAAGATGCCATGCTAGCAGATGGCAAAAAAAAAAAAAAAAAATCCCTCCCAGGAGGGAAGTAAACGTACCTCTGTGATTTACAGTCATTTTTACTGCCAAAGAGTGTTGAAGTTGCAGTTTCTGTAAGCATTGTGACTTTAACTTTATGGGGATGAGACATTTAGTTCAGCTAAGAGTTCATTAAATTTAAATTGGACCAAGAGAGGGGTGATGTGTTCTTCATAGTCTGATTTTAACACTTGCTGCTTTTGTGCAAAACCAATTACTCCTTTGGATGCTTATTCTGATGGTTCTTAAATTGCAATACATTATTTTGATAGTACCAAACTAGAAAATAAAGAAGAAATTTAGCATTTATTTTCAGAGTCACAAAATTGCTATCTACAGAAACCATAATTGTATCATAGTATAAATTGTTCTAAGTTATTCCAAATAGTATTTCTATTTGCATAAAAACTGTAATATTAGGTATTCCATAAGTGTTAAACCAAGAATATTTTTTATTTTTATTCTTAGAGTTTTCTCTTCTGTATCTGCAGACTTCAGTTCCCCTTTCTTCGAAATCTATTAATCTTCTTCCATGTACAAGCACATGCAATTCTATTTTTAAAAGAATAAAGCAAAGGGAAAAAAAAAACTAACTCCATGTCACAAAATATTCCTTCCATCATCTCTCTTTTTAATATCTATTTCAAAATTCCCTGACTTGTACTGGATCTTTCCTCTAAATCATATGGTCTACTTTTGTGAACAAGCACTTTAGCAAAATTTCTCTTCAAAAAAGTGTTTTCCATTATTTTATCCTACAGATCATTTCTCTCTCCGCTTTTTTAAACTCCCCAATAAATTTAGCTGAATTGATTTTATTTTGCATGATTTCCAAAATTGGAAAAGTTGGAATTTCAACTTTCCAATCTTCCCAAATTTTTGTAAGTTCTTTTCTACTTCATGGTTGACCCCTCTTCTAATTCCTTAATGCAGATCTATTTTATATAGAGAGCAGGTATGACATTAATGCTGGGGTGATTTTGAAGCCATCTAATGGAGGATGGGAGCTTTCAAGTTGAAATCATCTGTGACAGATTTGGTAAATGTCCGTCGTTAAAGGCCCATGTTTAGTAGACATGGTAAACAGTATAGCACTAATTGGAAGTGACAATTTTTGAGAAGTGGGTTCTACTACACAGTCTTTATGTGATTGAAGTCATGCTCTTGAAGGTCATGGTGATATTTTAAGTGTGCTGGGAGATCAAATCCTGCATACATTCTTGACAGGTCTCTAATTATTGAGCTATGTCCCCAACCCTTAAAAATATGTAATAATCTGGTCACCAAACCCATCTTTTAATTTCTCTCATATAGTTACTCCTCAGTTTTTGTTTAAGTTCAGCTAGTCCATTTAATTGTGTGCAAACTTACAGTCCTTTTTTTTTTTTCTCTGCTATTCATCTTAGTATTGGCTTCTCTTATATAACCAATCTCTCTTTTCCTCCTCACTTGTCTTCTCATCCTAGTTTCCAGGCAATGTCAGCCACATACCTTTGTCAAAGGAAATGCTAGTCAAAACGGAACTATGACTACATGCAGATACAACTTCTTAGTTCCCTACTAAACCTAATTATGGAGTGGCTCTTAGATGCTTTTCTCTGATTTCCTCAACTCCCCCCGCCCCCCCCCAACGCTTCTTATTTCTAGAGCAGATTTTATTTCACCTTCTTTTTCTTTTCAACTTTTCAAGTGCAAGGGTAAGTTTTAACAAGGGGAAACAGAAGTATGTAAACTGATGAGAATCCCTTTGCCACCTGATCAAACCTGCACATTCACCTGCTTTTTCCACCATCTCATCCTTTTCCCTCCTGTTACAGTGAGAGTCATGGTTCATTTTATCAGAAAATTTCCTAATGGATGAAATAGTTTTCCATCTCGATTCATAGCCTTAAGTATTCTACTGCAATTTTCTTTTCTTTTGTTATGGTCCTGAACGACCCAGGCCAAACAGACTCCATGACAGGCTTTAAACTTTCCCTAAAAGCTAGCAATTCTGAACTTCAGTTGTCCTGAAGTAGCTTACAGTTTCCCAGAATAATATCAGACAGTCACAGAAGAAGCCACGCCCAGGGCCACTCTTAGACCAGCCAAGACTAAAACCTAAGTTAAGGCCCAGGGTCCACACATCTAATATTCCTTCAGTCTGGGCAGTGGTCCAGGGACTGCATATCTAGAATTCTTGTGACATAAGTTAAGGTCTGGGGACTACAGACAGTTACCTTGTACAAACTGACCAATCACTCGTGGCTTGCCCAAACCCCCACCTAAGACTATTGAGCTAACCTTATGATTGGACGTTTTAAAAGACTCTTAGAGTTCATGCATGGGTCCTGCCAGATGTTATGGACACTCCACAAATTCTGAATGGTAAATGTTGTTGCCATGGTCGCTGTGTAACTGTGATTGGCTTTTACACAATGATGCTGTGCCCATGGTCCCTGTAAACTCCCCTTTCCTTACCCCGTAAAAACCCTGCTCAGCTGTTGTTCTAGGCGCTCTGCACGGATCCTCTGCGTTGGTGAAGTCTGAGAGCCGAGCTTAGGCCCGCCTGAACTTAAGCCCAAATGAAGGCTCCTTGCTCTTCCATAGGTGCCTCAGTCTCCTGGTGGCCTCCCTGGGGTCTTTGCAATCTGGGCGTAATAGCCCATTAGTATAAATACACAAATAAATGTCCTATGGTTTAGAGTATAAAAAGAAACTCACCATTTTCTTACGTTAATCTCCCTTTGCCACTTACTATGCAAAACTACATTTAATGAATTGACTAAAATTGGCTCCTTTCTTCTAATTCACTTTTAATTTGATTTAAAAGAATTTGGATATATCAAAATATTTGAAGGAAACATGTTTTTACATGAAGTAGGTGATCTTTGTGATATTAAAATATTTTATGCGTGTTTCTGCTATCCAGACTAATGCATGTAGGTAAATTTATTTCCTAAGTTAGATGAAAAAACTTCTTTTACTGCCTTGATCCCATTTGTGAAGAGACAGTGCAATTTATTAAATGGTGCTTTAGTGACCTTAGAGGTTAATTCAGATCAAACATGCAAGTAGTTTTTAATCTTTGTTGAAAAGTTGATTCACTGTCTCATGTGGAACTCTAGTGACCTCCATCAGGCCCAGGACTAGCTGTTCATGAAGAAATATTTAAGTTTATCCACGTTTCCTTCAGCGGACAACTCAAGCTAAATTTGAGTTTAAATTCATACTGAAACTGTAGTAAGCAAGAAGCTAGTTTAAGAAATGCATCCTTCTTGGTAGGAGGTAATCATAGAATCTACAATTGGGAGAGGCTAAGGTGGATGGTGAGACTCTTGTGAAAATGAAGTATAAGTCTCTAAAAGATTCTGATGTGCAATACATCATTTCTATGCACTGTTATATATATATATATATATATATATATATATATATATATATATACACACATAGATAGATAGATAGATATCATACACACATACGACATACAAAATGTTATAGCACAAAATATACACTACATATGCATGTTTGCACTTGTAAATAACTCTATTAGGTCAACTGGTAATGCATAAATGAACTTGAACTTGACTGTCCTGGTACTCAGCATGTGCAAATCAAGGAGCAAGAATTGGATATGGTAATATCTGGGAGAAACGAAAGACAAAAGCTAACTTCAAGAGAATCAGAGTAGATTTGTACAGTGCTAATGTAAAAATTGGGGATTCATCTAATTGTTATCGCAAAACCATGCAAACATTTCATAAAGGGATATCAGTACCTAACCTCTCCTCATACCTATTATTTTTTAGAATAATACAATAAAAACATACTACTAATTTCTTTTTTTGTAATTTATATATCTTAGGGAATTTGTGGCCATGAGACTGCTGGAATCAATTGTATTTTGCAGGAGTTGTTACTGAATAATTTTCTTATATTCTCCCTTATTTATGTTTAGATTTACATTTATTGAGTTGTTTTTTCAACTTATATCCTTCTAGAAATTATTAATTTCATAAAGACTTAATTATCATACAAGTGTGCATAATAATTGTCTTTAGATTTGGAGGAAAAACTTATTTCTTTGAATTGTCCTATATCCTTTCTTATTTCCAATTTAAAATGTATTCTTAATTGAATAAAAAAGGATATACTCTTATTCTAAGAACACTTACTTTGAAGTACAGGCAAAATTCATTTTCTATTAACTGCTGATGGGATCCGAGCATCCTTCATGGCACTTCATAACCAGAATCATTGTGTCCACCTTGAAGCTCCCAAAAACTACGAGTGTGATTTTTCAATAAGAGGTATGGTCAGGACATTCACATTCTATACAACCCATATCTGAATAAATATATATGACACATCCAATGTGTTATATCTTTAAGCAGCAACCGTTCTGGTAATTCTGAGATGCAGCTAGTATTCAACACATTGATATTTTGTAACATGCTTTTATAACAAAATTATACTGGCCACACTAATATCAGGTTTTTTCCCCACATTTTATTGATATGTATACATGCAAAATACAAGGTTTACAATGGAGTTGAGCATTTTGTGCACATACGTATCTTGTCAAGGTGACAAGGGTTTTCCCACTCTCCTTTTGTCCCTCCCCCTACCCACCCCTCCCTCCCTCCTCCCCCACCCTACTCCCCTCCTTCACTTTGTCTTTCCTCTTAAGTTCCATAATAGTTGTGGTCTGGGTCTCTCATATCAGAGAGACCATTCAATGTTTCATTTTCTGCTTCTGACTTACTTCACTAAGCACGATGTTCTCAAGTTTCTTCCATTGCCTGCAAAAGCCTCCATGCTGTTGGACTTTATAGATGCCTAGCATTCCATTGTGTATAATTGCCACACTTCGTGTATCCACTGGTCTGTTGATGGGTATTTTGGTGCCTTCTATATTTTTGCTATTGTTAGTTGTGCTGCTATGAACATGGGTATACATATATCTCTGTTATGTGTTGTTTTGGTCTCTTTTGGATATTTTCCCAGGAGGGGTGTTGCTGGATCGAAGGGGATATTTATTTCTAGTCTTTGGAGAGATCTCTATACCATTTTCCAAAGTGGTTGTAAGAATTTACATTCCCACTAGCAGTGCAGGTGGGTTCCTTTCTCCCTGTAGCCATGCCAACACTATACTGATCTTGATTGCAAGTCTAATAAATGACATACAATGAAATTTTAAATAGTTCCCTCACTCTGTGACTGCTTACCTTCCTCCTGTGTGCTCATAACAGAAGGAAAGAATAAGCAAAAACCAGTATCAATGGAAAAATTTATTTAACATCTAATTTTAAACTAACCAACTTATAAATGATTCATGTTGAAATTTCTGGCAATTTCCTGAAACTGCAGGGCACAGAACCTGGAATTTACCACAGAATAAAGATTGTTGTTCACCTAACATTGATGACTATTGGTCCCACACTAAGAGAGAAATTTTCACTTATTGTTGCAAGCAAGCTATAATTAATTCTAAAATATGACTAGGGTGAAAACATAACCATTGAATTTGCTCATTACAACACTTTTTCAATCTAATCTATGTTCCTTCAATTGAAAACCATTCAACAATTTAAGAGCTGTTTTACATTTAGCATTACTGCAAAAATAGTTATTCTCCAAATAACTTATTTGCTTTCCTGCTGATAACAGCTATTAAGTATCCACATGGAGTTCCTAATCCTCTCTGGGGGCTGAGCACAAACTAGTTCTTGTCTGTTCCTTATTTTTTATACCTTATCGTTGGTGATAGCTTTAATATATTTAAGTGCCTTAAAAGTAAAAAGCTTCCTGTTCAGATTAAAAATAATCTTGAATCAAGTTTCTATCAATTCTAATTTGTAATATTCTGTTTGAGAAAATGTGAAATTCTACTATATAAAAGTTATTTAATTTAAAAATATTTGGAATTCCCATGAAACAAATGCTAGTGTTTAAAATATAATCTTAAATCAGATTCATGCAAAAACACTGATATTTTAATATTGAGATATCTGGAGGCAACAAAATTGCTCTGTATGAATTTATGCATGCATGTGTGTGCACAGATCAATGTCATTTTTTTTTCTTTATATAGAGAAAAATAACATATAAACCCTATATATATATATATATATATATATAGTTTTTTTTTTTTTTTCAGTACTAGGAATTGAACATAAAACCTTCACACTGAGCAACCTCTCTAGTCTGGCCATTATTTGGGGGGAGCGGGGGGAGAGTCTCAATAACTTGCTAAGTTATATAGGCTGGTCTGAAACATCTGATCCTCCTGTCTCAGTCTCTCAGAATGTTGAGATTTTAGATCTGCACCATTTGGCTCAGCTATTAAATTTGTTAATGAACAGCCTTCTCCACTACTAATTCTTTTCTTCAGTGTGTGTTAAAAATTATTGAACCAAAAATGTATTGTGTAAACTAGATTTTATTTTTCAATATTTTAGACTAATAGTATATAGACAAATCAATATTGATATTCTTTCAACATATTGTTGTGACACATCAGTTTAGGGTTTTAATTCTATACGTAACTTGGCCTTTTCCAATCAGCACTCACAAAATAAATACAAGTTTTATTTGTAAAAATGTAATGTTGATATTCAAGTATTTCTCAAAAAGGCAAAATAACAAATGGATGATATGGCACAGAGTCATCTGTGATGATTTCCAAAAAAAAATAAAAATAAAAGGAAAGATTCAGACCCAGTGCCAATAATGTTAATCGTATCGTCTCTCAGATGATGAATATTTTACTGAAACACGAGTATTTATTACTTAAAGAATTGCAGGTGAGACCATAGAGAAAAGGTTAACTTATCCACTAATTACAGTGCTTTTTTGATTCAAAATAGTGTGTTTTTTTTACCTACTGATGTAACAGTATTACTGAAAGAAAACTCTATTAGAATTAGTTGCTCCCCATTGAATACCAAATGAGTACCTCATCATGAATATAATCATACACCATTGAATGTAGCTGTTCAGTGCAATTTGCCAGGATTTAGCTGCATGTTCCTCACGACTATTAATAAAATATGAGGCTAAATAGTCTTGATGCACTTGACCCTGCGAACATCATGTTTCCTGTTTTCTGAGAAAGAAAAACACATAATAATATACAACCTTTGACTCAATAGACAGGGAAAATAAATCCTTAGAGCCATAACAAAGTGTGATCTAGTTTTTTGCAGCTTCCTTTTGGAGTAAAAAAGAAAGGGATGCACAAGTAGCTAGTTTTAGAAAGCTTTCATTTCCCTGAATAAAATAAAAAAGTACTTCAGGTAATAACAATAAAAAATCACCTTCACCTCTTTTTATTAGTGGTCAGGCTTAAATAAAAATAGTTGGCAATCCAATTCCATGAGTACATGAATAAGTTTGAATGAAAAGTTTATAAGTCTTATCTAAATGTTTAAAATTGTATAACCCAAGCTACTGCCCATTAATAACAAGCTGTTTAATGCTCACACTGAGATGTGGAGTCAAAGCTCAGGACTTCTGTGAGTTCTGCTCACCTGGAAAGAATACTGGCTATTTTTTTTTCTTTTTTTCTCCTAAAATATTTGGTGGGAGCATTGCTCAAAGGTAGGAGCTAAATCAGAAGAAATACAAACAACTAAGCAGCGTGGCATTTGTCTCCTAATATATGTCTTAGAACCTATATTATTTTCCCTTTATGATGAATTATCTGTGCTTCCTCCTTACTCTCTGATAATCACCCCATCAAACCCGCAGTTAGTGATGTCTATAAACCCAAATATGGTGGGGAGGTTTAGTGAGGGAAAAAAAAGTTTTTTAGCAGTTTTCCAACTATCTAAGAATAAAACATGATTTAAATGAAGTGACAGATGTATTGTTACGAGACATTCTTACTTTTTATAAATGAAGAGAATAATTTCTCACAGTGTAACTCATATGAAAAATAACTAAATTAATTCTAGTTCATACATTTTTGTTTCGCCAAAAAATCTTACAAACTAACTCAATGAATGACAAAACTGACTTGAATATTTTCAAGTGTTTTTGCAATCCAATGTGAGCACAAGTTGTAATGCAAATATGTTTGAGATTTTTTAGTCATTTTTGGTAAGTTAAATACATTTAAACAAACATCCTATAATGGTCTAAACCAAAATAACAAAAAAATAAAACAAACAACTTAAGGTTCTTTTTGAAGTTAATAGATTGGGATTGCAGAATCCATTACAGTAAGTATTGGCTTTGAGTTTTACTTGGCAGCTCTGCTACTGGTGTCTACTGCACCCTGACCATTGAGCTCTTGCTTGTACCACAGTATCTTTCTGCCAATAATTTAAATATGTATCTCATTTTTCAAAGTTATTGTAGGAAAACTTTAAAAGTTTTCTCAGTGTCTTGATCTGTTATACTCCTTATGCAGGAAATAGACAAGTGGAGCTGAAATCAGGGGGAAAAAAGTCCACTTTCAACTGTGTATTTAGCAGAAAAATCTCTGGTCAGATTTGAGTTTTGCTTGTTCATTTTTTTTTTCAGGTTTCTCCCTCACACTTATTTCCCTCATAAACTTAGAGTAGCGGAATGGCCACATTATGTCTTGGAATGAACACCATAAAATGAGTTCGTATATCTCTGTTTCGTGTCTGGCTTTTCCACTAACAACACGGCCTTGGGCAAGGCATCTGAACTGTTTTAAATCAAAGTTGTGTTATGTACAAAATAGGCAAACTGATTAAGATGATTCCTAAGGCATGCTTTGAAAATAATATGTTATAAAATAGCAGTAGTGACCTATATCTATTTCTGATAACAAGAGCTGTTTTCCCCCTGTAGTTCTTCAGTTCTGTCACCTACAAGGATTATATAAGTGTACACACTCTTAGAGGGTAGTCAGAGTTTATGATGTGCTGCTGCCATCACTGAATAGACAGCGACAGTAAGATACATTTTAATTTAATGACTAATCTTTTGGCTATATGCTCAAAATATGAGTGCCAATCTGAGCATCTTCGAGTAGCCTTTCTTTCAGTGATAGCACGATCTTCCAAACACAATGTAAGGTAATATTTTGTATTATTGCTCATAAACCTCAGCAGAAGTTGACTATTCAAATTTTGTATCATCAAAAGAATTGATTCCCATGAAAGCAAACCGAAGAGAGGCAAGAAAGGGTTGACTGGACGGACATGATGAGAGGGATATTAGAAGTGTCTTCTTATGTCTTAAGTCTAGAGAATGTGCAAAGTCATTTTCTTTGAGCTTCCAATGTAGCTTAGTGGTCTGTATTTAGCTAACATATGTATGACCTTGTGTTCAGTCCCTCAATACGTGCATTTTATCCAAAAACTTTTTTTTTTAAATCTTGAAGTTGCCATTTTTCCTATAATTTAGTTCATTAAAGTATTTGCTTGGAAATAAGACTTTCTAATGCTTCTTAGACTCTTAAAAACTTGACAAATGTGAGAATTGCAAAACTATAGCCAAAAGATTATCCACTAATTTTCAATAACTATTTCAGCTTTCAAAAGTAACTTTTAATTTACGAGTATATAAACACTCAACAGGCAAGTGCTGCATCGCTATGGTCGGATCTGAGTGTTCTCCCAGGTTCACGTGATGTGCTGCAGCATTCACAGGTGAGGCTTTTTGGAAGTGCGTGAATCGTGAAGGTCCTGCCTTTATCAATGAATTAATCCGTTGATGAATATATTTTATGATTTAATGCTGAGTTCAGCATTCACAGGGCTTATGGAGCTGCGAAGATTACTTAGTTTAAGCAGGTCACGGCAGCTCTGGAGTTGGGGTGTGTATGACCCCTTCCTCGAAGGCCTTATCCTCCTGCCTTGCTTGTGGGTTTCCATGAGATGAATACCTTTCCCCCTTTGTGACCTTTCTTCCAGGTACTTATACCTCACCACGTTCCTAAAGGCAATGAAGCCACCTGACAACGGGCTGTAACTTCTGAAATCATGTGACAGAATCAGCAAACCTTTCTTCTCTAAGTTGTCTTTTCAGATATTTGTCACAGTAACATAAAGCTGACTGACACAATTAACAATTGCTTTTCCTTTCCATTCCTTTTTTCTTTTTTTTCCTGAGACAGGGTCCCATTCTGTGGCTGCTCCTGAGCTCACTATGTATGTAGTGCAGGCTGGCCGTGGGGTCTCTGCAGTACTGGTGGGATAAAAGACATGTGCCAACTCGCCTGGCTCTTCTATTTTTAAATACCTTTTAATATAAATATTTATCCAGTAAAAGATACAGAATGTATATTTAATGATAAAAGAGCATACATAGATAGAAGTACATAAAAAGCTACCGCTTTAAACTTATAAATCTATTAAAAATGGAAAATTAAACTGAAATAACTCTAGTAACCTAACTCAAAAGTCATAAAATTAATATAAAGAATATAATTCATTGTATCACTTATGTGTTATTGTTCTTAAGGATGAAACTGTATTTTTAAAACAATTTTTATTTAAAATTTTTGAAAACAGTACATATACTAATTTGAATATCAGAGAAAAAATGTTTTCAAAATAGAAATAAATTAACATATTGCTTTAGTATGATAGAAAAATAAGGCCATTTATCATCCTGTTTCAAGGGAAAGTTCACGGATCAGCTACTGCATGCTGTTTGTGTGTGAGTTTCCTACACTTTGCATTGCTAAATAATTGAGAACATTAGCTCCCAAACCATGAAAAATTCATTTTAACATGATGTATTATTAATCAATTTAATTTAAAGTGATCTGGAAAGTTCCAATTTCATTTGTGCTGCTTGAAGATAAATTCAAGCACTGGTTGGTACTTATTAAAATTGTGAAACTCTTTATTGCCTCTTTTTCACTTTTTCAGAAGTGGGTCAAACTCTAATGAATGTGACATGGACATGATAGTTTAACTATCTTAGTCCACAAATTCATGATTTAGTGTATATTTTTAAGAAAAAAAAAACCTAGCAAACGCATTTAAATTGCTTTTTTACAAATTAGCAGTGTGGTAGTGGCATTTTGAAAATATACTTTCGTGTGCACACAAACACAATAACTTACAAACTCTGTTAATTACTACCTTTTTTTTAGTACTGACAGAATTTTGGCTGGACTCACATCTTGCCTTCCAACTTAACAGAGATTGTAAAGTAATTAGTAAAGTAATCAGTATTTATGAGATAATGCTAGAAGATTCAATTCTACACATATATTTTCCAGATCATAAAATATATCCATCTAATTGAAAAGCAAATTTCAAAACAAATCAAAAAAAAGTTCTGTAAATCATAAATGTCTCTTGCATGATTTATCCTGTTTTGCATTTAAAACCAAGACTTTAGGTGCTCGCGGTGTCCTATCTTTGCCCTAATCCCATTACCCCAGCATTACCAACGTGGTTGACATGTCAGAGTGGCACTGTAGCCCTCTGATCGCTAATGCCACTGTGCAGTCCACAGGACTCCAAGGAGACAGCAGGGAGTTTTGGTTACTCTTTTGCAATTATGACTAAAATCACGGACCCCTGTTTCTTAATAACTTACAGGGTGGAAAAGGTTTTGTTTCAGATATGACATTTTTTGAAATTGTTTTGCACCTATGTTCCTTTAAATTGTATGACAACTGTGATATCACAAAGCCACAGCCAGAAAGAGAATCCAATTGGCAGGAAGCATTTTGTATGCAATATCACCCTTTTTCTCTCACAATTAGACATCGATATTGTGCCAGCTTTGTCTATGTCATCCTCTTTCCCCTTCTTGTGTGAAAGACATGTTTTCTATTTTGTGTGTGTGTTGGGGGGGGGGGGGGGGCTCTTGAAGATCTAGGTAAGAGAACACACTTACAGCTACCATGACATCAGCACTCCACAAACTGCAATATACACAGCTGGAAATTGAGAGCACGAGCAAGATTTTTCTAATAGGCAGAAAGAGGAATCACCTTCAATAAGTTCAGTGAAAATAAAGTCAGAAATAATTAAAAATTGCTCAAGGAAATATTACTTTGAAAAGCAAAATGTCCATATTTCCTTTTTCTCCAAGTCGCATGATAAAACTGTATTGTGTTATTAGGAATTTACTGTTAGTGCAATTGTAATTTATTTTCATGCATCTGCTACTGCACATAGTACACTTCTTTCTGCTCACATGTGTGTCTCTGTAGCTGAATTGTGCATTCCTAGATAGCAAGAGCCCTGTCTTACCTATTTGGGTATATATTGAGTCAATGAAATCTTGATAAATATTTGTGCAATTACAGTGGGCTTCCAAGTTCCCTCTGGTCATTTGGAATTGGAGAACGCAGCATATTTGCTAATTACAGTTTTGGCTCCTTTTGGGTTCAAAGTCTGCCAAAATTTATTCATGGACATTGGACCTTTCCATCAAAAAGAATGACTCGACACAATCAAACAGCATGCCCCTAAATGTTATTCATTCATGATAATCTCATCATTTGTTAAAACATCCAATTTCCTGAACTGTAAGGATAACTTTGCAACTTGTCTTCTAGTAATTGAGCATTAACTACATTCCCTCTTGAGTTAAAGCATGAGCATAGATTTTCTCCTATGAGGTAAAAACTAACCTCTTATTAATTCAATATTAACATGAAATCCTTTAAACAACACATTTCACACAACTCATGCAATAACAATAATTGCAAATGACTATAAAGATTTCTATAATGCTTTGATAATATGTTAATATTATTAAAGATATTGGTATTCTTGTATAGCTCCAAATTAGCATTTCTTTATTAGGCAAATCAAGAATGTCACTCATCAAAACAAATTCAGATCCACCTTCAGCAGAAATAAAGAAACTTAATTTAATAATACTTATATTTGTTTAGGGAAAAAAAAGAGAGAAAATCTTCTAGGCTTGTTGTGAAAAAATATAATTTTGTGTTTGATGATAAAATAATGATTTACCCAAGGAAATCTCAGCAAGAGTATAAGCAAATATTATTCAATATGAAGAAAGTATATTCAGTGACAAGGAAAAATGAAAAGACGTATTTAAAAAAAGTAAAAATAGACTTATAAAAAGTCATAATGATACTTTAAGTATAGGAGAAAAGCAAAAACTCAGCATTAAATGGAAGACACAAATTAAAGAGCAGGGTTTCAGAGAAAGTCAGTCTTGGCCAGAGTATGTAGATAATTTGTTTTCAGCTACTGTAGCCCAGGAGCTGATGAAATTTTTATTTTAAATTAAATGAATATTAAGAGAAAACATGGCCGAGAAGAAACAGTTCAAATCTTTGGCAAGCTGCCATGCTTCTGATGGCCTATATCTGAGCTCATTATTGTGGTCAGGTAAGAATTTCAATGGGAAGCTGGGCTAAAGAGTGGTGATTGGAGTGGTGAATTGAGTCAAATGTGGAAGATTAAATATATTAAATGTTTCAGGGTTTCTCTGATTTGGGAAACCCAGAATACAGGCATTCGATAGAGCCAGAAGGGTGTGACAGTGGGCATTACCAGGGATGGAGAGGGGCTGATGTGATATATACATTCACAAAATACTTAAGTTCACTGCAAACATTATGTACTGCATATATAAACATTAATAAAAATGGTGGAAGAAATAAGTAAAAAATAAATATAAAAAAAAGATTTACAATCATCAAAAATGAAACAGGGTAAGGGCCAGGGTATAGCTCAATGGTAAGAGTTCTTACTTGGTGTTCTTAAGGCCATAAATTCAATCTGTAGCACAACAGAGGGGAAAATTGTCAGCTTAATATGAGCAGCATATACATTTTAACTGAGCATTGCATGCACACTATATAAATTTGTTTTTAAGTACATACTTATAAATTACACTTCTTTTTATAAATATCACCATACATAAATTAATCTATGTGTAGTGACAATTATTATGGGTATGTAATTTATATCTGAACAATCTAAAGTGCATGGCTTTATTCAACACAATAAATTCTCAAAGTAAAGAATGTATAACCTGGTCCTGGTGGCACAGTCCTATAATCCTGCACTCTGACAAGCTGAGGCAGGAGGATCCTAAGTTTAAGTTGAAACTGAGAAACTTATTGATTTAGTGATACTCTTCACAAAATCAAAAATAAAATGCCTGGAAATGCAGCTCAGTGTGAAAGTTCTTTGTTCAATATCTGGCAATATACACACATACACACACACACACAAAGACAGAAAAAAAATACAAGTAAATAGCTTAAAAATATAAAAATCATGAGATTTAAATATATTATTTTTAAATTATACATGGAAAAGTAGACATTATCTGTAAGTAATCAGAACAAAAGAAATAATAGAATTATTATATGTAGGACTTATTCTTTCCTTGTTCATTGAATACTAAAGTATTTAATGGAAAAATTAAAAAAGTCCTGGGACTACAAGATGTAGGAGAAACAAACTAGAAAACACTGGCTTATCTGAAAGCTTAAAATAAATTTAGAAGTAAATAAAATTAATAATCTGCAACACTTTTATATAATTGGGAGTTCAAATTTCCCTTAGGTAAGAAATAAAGCAAGAAATACTCAAATGACAAAATAGAACAAACAAAAATTGAAAAACAAGAAAATATTATCAGAGCTCTTAGATTAGAAGAAAAATTATGACCTGAATTTATAATGTATTATAGATCAGATCTGTGAAATTGTCATCTACATATAAACACATGGACACATAATTTCTACAATGAAAAATTTGACCCGAGTCTCTTAAATATTTGGCCAGCTCATGCTTGATATAATAGTGTTCATTCAGTAGTCACAATTGTCAGTCGTGAAGGTTGTCATGTTCAGCCTTGATCCTTTAAAAAAGACACAGCATATAATTCTGTCCTGCTCTGGACTCTGCCTCTTACAAAGCACAGATTAGTGAGAAGATACGGTGAGTGGAAGAAAACACCATCTATGTAATCATAAAGAACAGCTTTGGTAGGTATGAGATTCCAACCCTCAGGGTCTCGTTGACTTCTAGGCAGGAGAAAGTAGAAAATTGCTGAAGCATTTTGTTTTTGCTAGTAAATTTCCCATAAAGACAAAGCAGCCCAAGGGGAAAAAGTACACTGAGATAATGATTTTGTCCAAACAATGACAAAACATGCGTGTGAAAACACAAATTTTGTCTTGTGTCGTCTTCCTCACATTGAATAAACAAAGTAACAGACTCCTCTTAGAAATAAACACCAAATGAACAACTTTATAGTGAAATACCATGAACACATGTTTGGGGGAGTAACACTTGCTAGAAATAGATTTGTATTCTATCATATGTCTCTGCTGAAATCCAAGAATTTACAAAATAATAACCATTTGTTTCACTTATTTCAGATGCATCCCTGCAATGTGCCAAAATTTTTGATTTCGCTCTGTTTCTTTTCTTTTCTTTTTACATAATGGTAGTGTTATCTTTTCTTACAAAGAGAACATGATGTTCAGCAGGGTTTTGTAACTAAGAAAAGAGTTTCATTTTGAATCTGAATTTCAAGGTCATTACCTGATTTCCAGTTCTACAACTTATCCTTCTCACATTTTCTTCCCTGGTCCAAGTGAAAACAAAATTCCAGGAGTCTTTGGAAATCCCTGACATCTCTCATTTTATTATGCTTAGTTCTGAGTGTTATAAATGCTTCTAAAATTTCTACCATAACATCTTTTAAAAATAAATTGAATATGCATGAAAATTAGTTTCATAGACTTTTCTATCCACATAACTTTATTTTTATGTTTTTATTCTAAACATATTAGTACCTCAGGGTTTAATCTAGAATTATCTGCATCTATATTAGAAGTTATGCTTAATCCCTGCTACCTTCTTCCAAATGTTCTCTCAAATTGAGGAAGGGCATAAATAGCTGGAAATGGGAGGGTTTGGAGAGCAAATGAACAAAACTTTAAATAATCAACACCTATATTTACAAACACCAATTAAGCCAAATATCATAAAACCACTAATTTACATAAAGGGGGAAAAAGACCCTCAATATTAATAGCAATCTCATGTCATTGATCTCAGTGTCCTTAAATGGCTCATCCATACTGCTTCCCTCTCCACTCAATGATAAACTTATCTCTGAAATGTATGTGTCAAATACGGTCACACATTGTTGTTTGCAGAACCACGCTTACTTCGGTTAGGTTTTGCTATTCTTCTCTTAATGAAATTAACAGATTTGCTTGAATGTCTTATTTTTAGGCTTGGAAAAAGGGACAGTTTTTGCAAAGTTAATATTAAGCTAAACCAAAGTGCACACGAATCTATTCACTACCCTTAAACAAAAACCACAGGGTGTTTCCTGGGCTTCAGAAGAGATGAATTTTTTGAAAGCTCTCTCCATTTGGAGCAAAAACAGGCAAGTGGTGAGGACAGATAAATAGAATTCTTCCACGAGTTTAATGGCAAAACAAAACACAACTGCCTCTGAGTTAACCAGCCAGCTGAGCCCACATTTTTCAATCCCTTCCAGCAATTACTACTAAGAAACTGAGAGATCGGTATCAACGTCTGAACTAAGCAACCTCTTGATTCCACTGCTTTTCAATCAAACATTAGCTAAGATAAATTTAATGACACGCATATTGTATTCCCTTTGCTGTATCTTTAACTATAGGATTTCCTGTAACATCATTTCATATCCTCAGCATGGTTTCTTTTACAAAAGATTCTCTTCCAATTATAAAATGTCACACATAATTTTTTAAACTCTTGGAAAAAATGTAAGACATTTGTGTGCATGTGGAAAGAAGAAAGTAGTAATAAAATCTACTGTATGAGGACCAAGGGTATTTCCAATTGTTCATATCTGACACACTAAGTGTCCCCACAGCAGTCTTCACGATGGTGCCACCTCATTCTGATACTGATAGTTATCACATTGACCTTCATGTCTTTCAGCAAGAGCATCTACAGTGTTCATAGAATGCATCTTTTTACTCTAATTTCATGTGTATTTTCTTCCATCTTCATGCCGTACCTAATCTTTAATTTGCTTTTATACACTATAGTGACTTTTATTAAGTTATGTATCAGACCTGTGTCTGCTCTTTGAGGTTACAGTCAAATACATAATAGCAACAGTTTTGTTCTCAGTCTCATTGAAGGGGAAAAAGGGTGATTTCCTAAAGAAACACCCAATCCATGTATACACTAATATTAAACCATGAAACTAATATTAAAAGTTTGGAAAAAAGGAGAGTGGGAATGTCCTTGTCACCTTGACAAGATACATATGTGCACCAATGCTCAGCTTCATTGTAAACCTTTAATTTTTCCATATATATATATATATATATATATCAATAACATGGAGGGAAAGTTTGGAAAATAATGATTACCATGATTGTTCAGAGAAGACATGATGCTATCAGGGACTGCCTGACAGGTTAATTTAAATTAAGAAATAAATAGTTCTTTCTTAAAATTTATGAGATCTGCATCTGAAGAATAAGTTGACATCCAAGTCAAAATTAGAGTGGGAAAGTTAATCCACAATGTAACTAATGGAAAAGTCTCCTAAAAAGAATGTAATTGGTGTGTCCAGAGAGAAGACAGAAATGCAACTTGTTATAGACATGGAGAGAAGAAAAGTGATTCAAAATATATTTTTTTAAAAAATAAGGGATAAGTGGCTCAGGTTATTTAAGGTTTTGGAAGGCCATAGAAAATATGAAACTCTTATAGTTGCAATACAAAATAATTTGTTGATTTTAAGTTGGTTATATATATGATGAAAATAGTTTGAACAAAATCATTTTAGACTATAAATATGCAACCAGTCCACACAGCAGAATCTTTGCAAAAATGCTTAGTTCAGACTGGTCGTCATAAAAGAGACATTTATGCTCTGTATTTTCACAAAGGTTATTTGGAACCATAAATTACATTTATATAGTTTCTTTATATCATTGCTAGCTAATAGTAAATCTGAGAAATTAACTTCGACCAGAAAACAAGAGCACAGACAACTATTATAATTTCTTCTTTGCACATATTACCCTAAGCAAATTACTTCCTCGGAAGACTTCCTTCCATAATATGATGAGAAAGATGTCACAACTTAAGAATTTCAAAAAAAGCTTTCCTTATAGTCCTGTATTCCTATCCTCCTTCAAAGCATTGTCTTCAGGGCCATGTCTTTATTATCCCGTTCTTATTAGCCCCATTTTCCCCATTTTATCATTTTTATTAACCCCATTTACACACACGCACACATACACAGGTAACACTGAGCTTAAGAATTTTGTGCATGTCGGTATTACATCAACTTCCCATTCCCTTCCTCTTCTACACTCCCCCTTTTCATTCTCCCATCCCCTCCTTATCCTCTGATTCATAACAGCTCACTCATTCAACTCTCTTACTTATTTCTGTTCAGTAGAGAATTGAGGGTAGTTTCTTAAATTAAAAAAATAATAATAAAATAGGACGCAACAACAATCTGGACCATTCATACTACAAATCAAACAGAAAGTTCTCCTTACCATGCATCTTTTCAGCTGCTAAGGCAGCTTGAGTTTTGGGGCATGTAATCCAAAACTTGGTCATCATCAGAGAAATCATCCCTATCAAATCAAAGACACTAAATGGTAAGTACCTAGTAAAACTTACTTGCTTATTTTTTAAAAAAATACCAATTCCATCAATCAATTCAATTTTTACTAACAGTAACACATGGTGCTAAGTTTAAAAAGGAAGAAATGCAATACTGCAATTTAGAAAAATTTGGGTAGATGCTTTGGTTTACATTATTTAGTGAAATTTGACAAGTTAATAATCAAATGATAGAGATGTTTCATAAATAAATATAATCTTTACTACAAAAATATGTAAATTTCTGCACAGTGTAAAAATGTTCATTGCCATATTCTGAGATCTGTTTAGTTATATCAATTTTTAAATCAATTTTTACTGTATGAACAAAATTAATAAAGAAAAGATCTAACAATTACACTAAGAATTCCAAAACTCACAATACAGAAACATATTGTAAACAATTTCCAAAAGGCACAATTAGTATCTAGATATGATTTTCCATGTGCCTGCCAGAAAAAGCAAGGGAAAGAGATTTCCCAAATCACCAACTTCATTTCCCTGAGGCTACCCTGTGAGTTCTTTCTACTTCAAGGTTGCTTTTCACATTACAAGAATGTATACAGAAGAAAACCAAACAGAAGATAAACAATGGATTAGTGCCAAGAGCACATGCCTTCCAAACCTTCCCAATTACAGCCCTTAGGGATAGCGTCAAACACTTAGATAACAGCAATGAAGATTTATCGTTTTTGATAAAGAAGTAAATCACTTTAAAAAGACTTCAATTAGTAACAAAAACAACAATAACCCAATTACAAGGCACCCAAATTTAGTCAATTATGAATACATTTATACATATTCTTTAGATTTCCTATTTTCATTGAGAAATTTAACCCGCAAAATCAATATTTAGCTAAACTATGTTTCTTCCCTCTTACATTTGAGAGGTGGAAGTGTATAGAATGAATCACCTATTGAGTTATAAAATACATATTTATATGCCTCAGTTTTTCTCTCGGACCTCATATCTGCCTCTTACTCTCCATACTTCAGCCATACTAGCCTCGTTCATCACGTAACAAGCAACCTTGTTTTCACACCAGATCCTTTAAGCCTTAAGTAACCTCTGCCTACATTCCTCTCAAGGACTTTCCACTACTCAAGTCTAGATTCAGCCGCCACCTCCTCAGCGCCCTTCCTAAGCTGCTCTCCTGAAGGCACTCTGACTTTCGTTCTTTTCACCTCACGCATTTGTCTTAGAGTCTGAGATTGATCGCCCTCCTCTGTCTATACAAGGAAAGTTCCAGAAAGAGTGCTGGAAGATGCCATTCTTAATTCTGTGCCGAGGAATAGCACAGCTTATCACCTGCGTATTTGTATTTTTCCTCTCAATGAAGACAGAATATTTTTATTTTTCCTTGCAGTATCACTTTAGAATTAATATATTCAGAACCAAAACATTCCAATTCTGTGTGGTATTTTAAGGTTTCCAAACTAGTTTTATTTTTCCGTGTTCCTACTTAGAACCATCTTCAATTCCTTCTCTTGCTTTATCCCTCTGAGTTATTCTATTCTTAAATTCTTTGATAATCTATCTCCTGATTGCCATGTCTGATTATTATATCTCTAAAGGATATTCCAAGTCGCTGACTTTTTGTCTCCCCTAAATGCTAAGTGTGTGTACACCTAACACTGGGTTATTTTTATTCTTCTTGTAAACAAAAACAAAACTTGATTTTCTCCTGTTCGCCTACTTGAGTAGCCTAAGCATCTGCATTTTAGAGGTACTGAAATTTTTGCTATGCAAAATCTACCAAAGTCTAATCATGTTAGCTTTCCGTCAGTAAATTATTATGCCAAGAGATCATAATGATAATTTCTTCTCCTCCTGTTTTTTCAATGATTCTCTCCTTGTAATGTTTCTGCATTAGCTACTTTACTCACAATTATGGAAACTCCATAAACATTCCAAAGATCAAGACTTAGTTCCCTTGACCTAAATAATTCACTAATTCTCAATGACCTTTCTCTTCTCCAAACTTTAGTCATGCTTACAAACTAAATAACGCATACTAATGTATAAATTCAATACTCTCTTGTCACTTTTTGTTAGTGACTGAAGCGGTTCTCCCACACATCTCCTACAGTCTTGCTGGAAGAGGTTACACTTTCCTGTGTAGCACAGATTACACATTTATAAACAAACACATTTACAATTAGCAAAGACCATGTCATCTAAAATTCAGTTGACACAGACTAGAAAAAAAATATGGACTACAGTTCTAATCTAGGTAACAGCAGACTCAGAAATTAAACTCCCACCTATTAGCTCTTAGCCCAAAAGATCGAGTCATCTCAGACATTTGATGTAAACAGACCCATCCTTATAACTCATTTATTTGAAATATCAAAGTGCTTTCTAAGAGTAATCTTCAGGATGAAAGAAAATATATAATATGGCACACACTTTGCCTCGGAGAAAAACAGTGACATCATTTAATATTTAAATATGTTAGATGAAATGAAAAGTCACAGCACTAGTATACTTCACAATCATTGCATATCTGCCACTGCATTTCCCAAAAAAGTGCATATAACTGAAAGTGGCCTGGCAGATGTGTATGTAACAAGCTCTTTACCAGGCTCAGAAGACATTTTGGAGAGACCTGTACCTAAAACACATATACAAGCTGTGGAAGTGTGAGTATGTGACAGCGGGAGGTCCCAAAGCTTCTGAAGTTCTGACTTGGTTATAGGTTTTTGAGGAACTTAGTCTGTGTCAATCTCATAATCCTATAATTTTCCCAGGATAATCTATTGCTCTGAGAAAGTTGTCTCCATTATTCATAATCTGGGAGAAAAGAAAGATGAAGACTTGTCTTTGACACTGATTGTTAAAATAGATCATTTAACTGCCCTTTAGAGAAAGATGTCTAAATTTCAAGAATTACAAATGCCTGTAACTAACTGATTTCGCTATGTTCAACAGAGATTTTCTGTTTTCATCTAACTCCTATCTGTATGGAAAGAGTCAGGAAATACTATAATTGGAAACATATTAAATGGAAAAACACTATCTAGAAACATTGCAGGATAATAAAAATATCCTCTTTCCATCTACTGTAAAGAAAGTCTGCAGACTTCTAAGAATTACTGGCTCAGACAGGGAGAATATGACCCTCTAAAGATGTATGAATCCCCACAACTTTCAAATATGTCATCCTATATCGGGGGGGGGAGGGGCTTAAACATGATTGAATTTAAAGATCTTGAAATGGGTGCTTACCTGGTTGGACTCAATATATCCAGGCAACAACTTAAGAGTGGGGAATCATTAAGAAGGATGTGATTTATTTCAGTTCATCTCTCACTGTAGGCTTTGTACATGAAAGGTGTTCAAAAGCCTACGAAGGTAGTAGCTACTACACATGGAAAATGGTTCTCAGTTTAGAACCAGGTAGAAAATAGGATCTGTGATTCCAAGCAGCATAAGCCAAACCAAACAAATGCAAATCAAAGCAAAAACTATGCAAATTTTTGCCAAAAAAAGAAAATTTACAAAGAGTAAATGGATTCTTCCCCACAGCCTCAGAAAGGTAACACAGCCTGCTGACAGTATAATATCAGATTGGTGACCTATAGAAGTGGAAGACAATAAATTTATAAAGATTAAACCTTTATTTTATAATAATTTGTTACAACAGTGATAGAATAGCAACACAGCTACATAATAAGGATGAAAATATAAAATGTTTGATTTCAACAGGAAGGAAAGAGGTGCCTCCTCAGAATGAACAATTAAAAACCTTTATACAAACATCATCTCTACACTTTTACCAAGCGGAGCGTGCAGGTGGACATATGGCATTCCAGTGCCTCCTGCTGGGGGCATCAGATTGACCACTGTGGGTCAACACCTTTAGCTGAAAAAGTAATTAAATTCAAGAGCAACTGAAGATTTCAATAACTATGTTCTTGAAAATATGAGACAAATTTGGATAAATAAGAATAAAATCACAAATCGAAATACATCGTTCTCAGGATGTAAGCATATTCAGTTCATCATGTTGTATTTTAGGGGCTCTGTGGGTTTACTTATTTAAGCATCAATTTATTTTACAGTTAACCTCAGAAACTCAGAAGATACTTCACATGATGATCAAATTATAAGCTTGTCTTGTAAGAATTTATGCAGACCATTTTTTATATAAAATTTTCCTTGTACCTCATGACATAATGAATTCATTTTATTCACTATAATTGTATGAACTAGAACATAAAAATATTCTGGTTTCTTATTGAAATATTCTAGAACCTGGATATTTTACTTACATGCTTAATAACTTTGAGTTGTTGATTTTTAAAGGTTTCTTTTCTATAAAATCAAGGTAATGTTGACTTTATATTTCTAATATAATATCAATATTAAATATAATAATAATAATATATGGAGGTGTGTAGCTCAGAGAATTGAAAATCACACTTTTTGACTCTTACTAGTCTTGTTATTGTTAGTAGTTTATCCTTACTTCATCTTTTACCAATACCAGTGGCTTTAAAAAGACCCTTATGATAAACCTTCGTATTTAGAAACATGTTACAATCGATAGTTTGCCCAAAGTTTTCATTAAAAAATAACTTTCTACACTTCAGGCACCTGTTAGATACTGATGTTGGAAGGTGAAGGATTTGAACACACATTCTTACTACCTTCCCAAAGGCCAGCATCCAGCATTTTCTGAGGAGAGCTGTCACTGCAGGCCACTCAGTGCCTCATTCATGATAGTATACTTAAATTTCAATGCCAATAACTACGCATCTCAGTGTCTGAAAGATGATTTATATATATATTCTTTCTTTTGCAAATTTGCCTGAGTCCTGGAGACCACATTGCTTTCCTCTGCTGTTTGCCCACACCCCGAAAGAGGAGCATGTTCCCAGGACCGATGCAAGAGAGGAGAACCAGGAAAACAAACGAGTCCTCCCACTTTTTCTGATCCAAGAAAACCTCATAAGAAGGTGAGGTCTAATTGCACACATATAAACGGAACAATCAGAAATATTTGTGTTTATTTCTAATGCCTCATCTAACTTAGACTTACATCTCCACAATACATGCATTTGTTAATGGCTGTAGGAAACAGGCAGGCAAGAGCTGTAACTTTGGGGTGGTCCTGTGATGTAGGGTTTATATTTGATGTCTGAGAACACTGGATGCTCTATCTCAGAAAGCGGTAGTGTTTCCATTCCAAAGATGGTGAGTACAGACAAGTTATTTTGCTATTTGGATTTGTAGACAAGAAATATGTAAAAGAAATGTCATATGCATGTTATTTACATTAAATATGAAGATGTATAAAAGACAATAAAAATTTTAATAGTGTTTCCTATTATTTATAGCTCATTTTTCAACTTCATGAATTACCATATGCTTTTAAGGCAAAAAAAATAAAGTATATTACAGTAATATGCCTATACTTTATCTTCTTTTAAACTCATTTTTTCTCACTATCCAAGCAAATGACAGAACTTTTTTTGTGTGTGTGCCAAGCTGAAGTGATAAACAGTACTCACAGTTTTTATGTCCTAGCCCACTGGAAGATCATTTTCTATCTAGATGCCAATATTCTCATTTGGGAAGAAAAAAATCATAACTCTAAACACTGAGAAAGGAGAAAATCTACAAATATTAATATCACTATCTCAGGAGAAATGAAAACAGTTATTGCGACACATTCCAATTTCACCTGTTTAGAAAACACCTAGAGATTCCTAGAATGGTGCTTCAGCACAATATTATGATCAGTTTTAAATATCCTTGCGCATGATTCAAGTATCTTTTTCTTATTAACCATTAAGTACCAAATATGCCACCATGTATACCACCTACTAACAGCAAGTAAGAGGAGTTCATTTCCATGTTGTTGGGGTTTTAGAATTTGTTTAATGCCTCAGAAATTAGTTATATCATGTCTGTAGGAAAAAGTGGCCACCATATTCCTGATATTCATGCACCATTCTTCCATAGTCTGAACTTAAAAAATAAAGCCTATTTAAAGTGGGGTTCATGGTTGCTCATTTTCTGCCATGGGGACTATTCACTAGTCTCCTCATGATTATCATTTTATAGTTATAGTGATATTGTGCTGGGCTGTAGTGATGGACAACTAGCCTTAGAATATGTATATCATATTCTACGCTATATTGTGTGCTACATTCATAGCGCTTTGCGGACCCTTGGAACTGAAACGAAAACAATAACAACAAGAATATGATATCATCAATAGATCAAACCTCGCTTATATATATTTTGATACTAATTAAAAATAAAAATACCGACAAGCCTACGTCTGAGAACACTGGATGTTCTACACAGAAAGCTAGATTTTATAATATAATCTCATTTGTTTTTATAAATTGTTTGTAGCATTATGTTACCATTTTGTATTTAAGTGATAGTTCAACAAAAAAATCTATGTATGAAGAGATTTACACATAAAAATTAATGGATTGAATCATCTGAAATTGTCAATTCTATTAGCTGTTTTAGTTTCTTCTAGTTAAATTCTATCACTAATTCATAGTGCTATCTTAAGATGAAGTTTTATAATTTCCTACATAGACTTTGGAAACATGTTTCCACTTTGCACTATTTTCCTAATATCACTGTAAAAGTTGTTTTTCTTGTGTTAATAATTAACTAGGAAATATCCAGTATCATTCAGATGAAAATGTATTATGTATTTAAGAACCTTAGTATAAACCCTAGATTCAAAATACAGATAAGCCACTGTGTCTTTAGGCATATCCAAAATAGTGATAATGGTTTTACCCTAAGAGGCATTTTTCCCCCACAGGTTGCTGAAAAATAAATAATCCATTACATAGAGTCTAACAATGAATCTGGCTCATACTAGATACTTTCATATTCCCATTTCCTATTTATCTGACCACTAAAGCCAAATTACAACCTTGTTTTTTTAAATGCAAATTTTACTGTAAGAATTTTGCCTCCAGTTGTTCTAACTCTCTCTCATCGCTTATATCATTACATTTTGTACATTTTGCTTGTATATATAATGTAGACCAGACTATATATATTTCATATATATTTATATGATTTATGTGATAAAATCACTCTACTGTTTGACCTTAAGAGCTTTGTGTGTTCTTTATGAGTAATTTATATACATATATGTGTACATATATATGCATATATATATATACATTTATACACGAATATAATTATATACATTATTCAACATTCATCAATCTTCTTCATACCCTAACTTTATGGAACAAAGTGCATTCAAAACTGAATTCATTCTTTCTCAGCATTTGCTGCCATTGGCTGTAACAGATACTTTCTCCATAAGTCTTTCCACATGATCATTATAATTGTATTGAGCTGGGCTGTAGGTTCTTAATCGTGTGTTTTCCTTAAAATGTGTGAGGCACTTGTTGGAGTACCCAGTACTATGGTAAATTATAATAATAATTTCAATAGAATAATGTTTTATCATCAACAAACCTCAGTTATTAAACACACAACATGCCTGGGTTATTTTTTAATATTGAGGAAGTGACATGAATCTTGAAAACGCTGATGCATAACTATCCAAAGCCACCTCAATAAACTCCGATCTATTTCTTTTTTCTTTTTTATTTTCACAGACTCAGTCTCACTATATTGCCCGGTCAGGTTATATAGTCTACGGCAGAAGTCATCCTCTGGCTCAGTCTCCTGACTGGCTGGAACTAAATGTGTGTGACCACTTCCAGCCCATCCATTTCCTTATACAGGCCCCACAGGTTTTAGGTAATATTACTCTCGTGTTACTTTCTTACCGAGGGCGATTGCATTCCTCCTTCCCTAAACGTCTAGTTTTCCAACGTGAGCACATGTATCTCTAACTTGATAGAGTTTATTTCTGATTAAAGCAGGGACTCAAATAGACGCACTAAAGTCCATTTCTAAGTGGAATCGGGGAGGGGACCTAAAGATGGAGAGAGATAAGCAGATGGGGAAAGAAAATAATGACGATTGAGATGTGACTTGTATATGCACCGCTTTTCTCAAGATTAATATTATATGTCACAAGCAGGTGATAAAATAATAAATATAAAAAAACTAAAAATGTTTTCAGAAGTTGCTAACAAAGTAGATAAACTCCAAAAGTATAGTTTTATAATGATTGCGTAACCCAAATTTACTATTCCTTTAATATCATGTACTCTACAAGTTATGTGTCTATGTAGTGAACAGAATATAATTTGTATATTCTATACATCCTAGCAAATTCTTTCTTTTTTTCTTCTATTATTGCTTCCTTCTTTCTGTGTTGGAGATCAATGTCAGGGTCTTGCACATGCTTAGCAAGCAATCAACACTGAACTCCAGCTGCAGTCCTAGAATTTTACTTACAAAATTATGAACAAAAAACTTGTCTAGATTCTTTCTAAATCTGACTCTTGAGGTGATTTCTCAATGGCAATAAAAGACTTATACTTTTAGTAGGTTTAGAGATAACTTCAAAACCACACACGTTCCTTAATACATAAGATGTCTTTGGACGTGGCATCCAGATATCCTTATTCAATAGGCCAAGAATGGAGTCTGGGCATTTTTATTTTTCATAAAATACACAGAGAGGTAAGCAATATGGGAAATAATTATTGTCATTTTTGACACTTGGCAGAACTCCATTTAACTTACCTTGTTGGGATGTCGTAACATGGCAAATTCATAAAACATAAACTGTGTATTTCAGCCAATATTGTTCCCTCTGCTGTACAGAATGAAGCCATAAAACACAAGTGTTTTTTGGTGATTTCACAAGAATTTAGGTAACAGTGTGATAGTAACACTAAAATACTCCCTTTTTCAATATAGACAGATGCTGCGCAGGTGTCAACTTTCAGCTCAAGTGAGCTCATAGCAAACTATACACAAATGGAATTTGGCCTAATTAATTGGACCCAAGCCATTATAAAAAACTGATTAAATATTCTAAAACTTCAATCATATTTATATTCACCTGTATAGTTATGCAAAAAGAATATAGATTAAAATATTGATCTTTATTGTTTTATGATTTAAAAATAAATTCAACTTTTGCTTCATTTAACAGATTTCTAGAAGCTACCCTGTCAGTGAAATGACAAGCAACTCTTCTGTGTTAAAAATAAAGAGGAAGCCAAATTGTTGGCATATATCTTAGAATCAATCTAATAACTACTTAAATTATTCTCATTAAAAAATAAAGCAAGAAAGAAGTAACACATCAATTTCTGTTAACAGGAAAGTGCTTAGGTATGAGCAATATTTACACCATTCCTTATACAAGAAAACAATTTAAACAGGTATCCGATTTATAGGATTTATGAGTTTTTAAGGTCACAATTCACAATTCAAGAACATTAATTTCTGTGATACTGAGCAAAGCTATTAAAAAAATTCAAAGCAAAATTCAAGTTTCCAAGAAATTGTTATCTAAATATTATACTTCATGGAAAATCATTGCAGCCATTTATCCAAAAGAGTACATAATTTGCCCAACTTGTTAGTAATATTTGCAATATTAATGCCAGGGTATTCTAGATTTCCAGGTATACATATATATGAAATATATGAATGATATTATTAAATAGGTTCACTGCCAAATAGTGAAAATGTTAATATTATAAAGAAAATTTATAATTATTTCTGAATAAGAATACTCAGATATACATATTTTTAAAGTCCTATTTATAATGCTTAAAAATTTGGTGATATAAAATTTATTACTTTTCTAACAAACTGTACTTTAAACTGGAGATATACAGCTTTATAATTTTGTCTTAGTTTTCAATTAAGTATTTATCTTCATTAATTGTATTATTATCCTCCTTAAACAAATGGATATGTGTGTGTGTGTGTATGTGTGTGTGTGTTAAAATAGAATGCAACAAAACAGGATGAAAAATACCATGACTTCTAAGGTTACAAGAGTGATGGAGATATTTATTGCACAGCTAAATCCAAAATTGAACAATATACAAGTTTATTATTTTTCATGAGTTCTGTTGGAAAGACATGACACAGGCTTTTGCATTGCAGACAACATTGTCCACTGCATGACACTTTCCGACTCAGACTTAGGCTCAATTCACTTTCAAAAAAATAAAATTGGCAGCTATTACTTACTAATGAGGATCAATAACTATTTTAATGGAAATTTATAGACAAATGTACACTGTACAAATTAGTCATTGAGAAAAAGATAATTATTGTTGTGTCAATAGCAATAAGACCCTGCTATAGAATCAAAATAAAATGTTAATGGTAATAACATTTAACATTTGTAGCATTTATTATATTTTAACTAATATTAATTGAATGCCTGCAATTTACTGAGCATTATGCTAATGAGTTTATATGGATTATCCAAGTGAATTTAAATCATAAATTTTCTCAGCCCTATTTTCTGTCTATGTAACTATTTAACTTATCAGGTACACTTCGATGCAAAATTTAGAGTTTAGGCATTCAGTGTTATACAAAAGAAATATTTCCCTTAGGGCTCTGAATTCTGTTATGATGTGATTAAGAAATATGGATGTGATATGAGAAAAACATGTGAAAGAGGTTGAAAGAAGAGTTAAGTCAAGAAAGAAGTCATTTAGAGAGTAGGATAGGCAAAAATGGATCCACAATTCAGTGATAGGCTTAAAAATAAAGAGAAAGCCAGGTAGAAATGCAATTCAACAACACCACCGAATCAGAGCCAGGTAGGCTAGGAATATAATTTTTAATTTGTAGGCTCAATTTTTTAACTTACATTGGCTAACATAGCCAAGATTAAATTAATTTTAAGGAATATCTTCCTAGATCCTTTGTCTAACACACTAGTAAAAGTTATAAACATAATTATTCTGCATTAAGAGATTGAAATTGCCTCTTTAACATATATCTTATCATTTTTTCCCAAAAAATAAAATCAGAAAATATGAAATTTAAAACAAAATAGTTTCAAGAGGCTAAAGGAATGGCACAGTGGTTAAAGTGCTTGCCTAGCAAGCATAAGGCTCCGAGTTCCATTCTCCAGTACCATATAACCTGGGTGTGTTGGCACACATCTGTAATCCCAGCACTCAGGATGCCGAGGCAGGAGTCCAAGGCCAGCCTGAGCTACATTGTGAGTTCAGGCTATCGAGTGAGAATCTTTCTCAATAAACAAACAAACAAATAAATTTTTAATATAAAAATAATAAAAAACCTTTCAAACTACATGCATAATCTATGAAGAATAGCTGAAAAACTTGGAAAAAAATCTCAGAATATTTGAGTTTAAGGAAATAGAAAATATCAATATTTTGAAAAATATGACATATTTTGATACTAGTTTTTCTAATTGTGAAGGAAGTGTTCATAAATCAACAATTTGTGGGAAGAAGGACATATTTAAGTATTTTAAACAGAGCTGAGACACTATAATTTTTAATTTCATAAAATGTGGCCTAAATATATATGAAACTAAGCATATATGAAAAGTACTGTGTTCATAATAAATAGTTTATTAATTTGGCTTGAAATTATTTAGTATCATTTTTGGCTCCAAACAAATGGAAATTGGAAAAATTTTTGCCTCCTTTACAAGGGGTGTTTGAGCTTCACTAAAGAATGGTAGCAATTTACTTTCAAAAATGCAATACTAAAAACAGTAAGCTACTAACATCTATACCTTTCATTGCCCAAGGTAAAAAGCAAAGCGAAATGTAGAATTATTTTTCCTAACTCTATATCTATGTTAAAAGGAGAGGAATCAGGAGACTAAAGTCCATTGACTCCATTTGATGGACACACCTAATTTTATCATAAATATATGCAACAAAGGAAAAGGAGAGAGAAAAGAGGATGAATTACCAAGCTACTTCATAGAAAACTCTATCATAGCATGTATTTATGTGTGTCAAACAAACTACCAGATCTAAAGACAGCCATGTCTTACAGGGATAATATACGCTTTTATTAAAAAGATATAGAAGCGAAGCATTTTACAGATTCCTTTTTATCAGTGACACTATGAACTTGAGATTTATAAACAGAGAATATGTCGGCTGCAGAGTGCTCAGGCGGTAAGGTATTTGCAAAAAATGGAACTCTAGACAACATAGTCTAACATGGTGTCTTTCTATTGTTTTCAAATATCCTGTTCATAGCTCAAACATCACTTTTCATTCAAAACTTGTAGAGTGAGTCTAATTCAAAGTTCTATCTTGACACTGACTTAGAGTTTAGTTACTGTTTTCAAAAGCATCTATTTCTTAGTTGTGTAAATTTTTGTTCTTTAAACTGTACATTAATAAATAGAAGTAGACCGTTTTTCTGGTGTATTTCTGAAGATATTCTGAAAGTATTGATGGTGGAGATTTTTATAGTTGAAAATCAGCTAATATCACAATCAATAAGTTTTATCGTCCATATTTTAATTCCATTTTACTGGACACTGACCTGAATGACCCAAATTGATTTAGTATATAAGACACAAACTTAAAATTTGAATAGAATGTAAGCAAAAGTTATTCCAGTTTTAAATTGTTTTCTAGCCTTAGAGCAGCACAACTATTAGGTAGAAAAAGAATTTTACATAAGTCAATTTTTTTGCTTTCTTAAATTTTATTGCTACTCAAAAACTAATGCAGGTATGCAACAGTTATCGTTTTTCACTAAAAAGCTTTTTAACAGAAATGTGCAATTTATGAAAAAAATGTTTAATAGTATAGTGTGTTTATTTGTAATCATAAAACACAAAATAATATTATTAGATAAATGACTCGAGGGATGGATGGATAGAAGATACATAAAACAAGATACATATGTGCATAAAATGCTCAATTCCATTGTAAACCTTAAATTTTGCATGTATATATACCAATAAAATGGGGGAAAAAAGAAAAAGTTTGCAGAACTGTAGTGAACAGAATTATCAATTAATGTAGGTTTCTATGAAAGTAGAACTTTAAATATAAGCAAAAGATTAAGGAACTTCCAAGAAACACAGGAATTCTTGTTCAAGTTATGAATAAAATATGTTTTAATGAGATGTAGGATATTTGAAAAGGAATTGAGAAATAAACACAGCAATGTCTTGGTAAAACTTCAAGTAACTGAGTTTGCATGAGTAATGGCCCCTTAAAACAATTATTTTCATATGTACATTTCATTTGTAGGAGTTGAAATTCCAGTGCAGGAGGGATGGGACACACAAGACCAAGTCAGAGGTTGATGGTTTTAGAAATACAAGAAAGAAGCACGTTACAGATATATTTCTCATTATCCATTATATAGTCTTCTAAGAGCTCCTTAACTGGTCTGCTGCTGAAATATTTGCCTATTCTGAGTGACTGTTAATATGGGATTTATATTGGTCTTTTTAGGGTAATATTCTCACTGTTTCTTTTCCCATACTTCTAGTTTTTCATAGGACTTTTATTCGCCTTAATGAAAAAGCCTACAGTTCTTAAGAATTTTAAAACTTGAAAGATAGGGCTATACTTTTGGGGTCTTTATCTGCATTTTCTTCAGTAAGTTGAGCTCTTCATTTCTTATTTGTTTTATTCAATGGGAGAATACCTATCATGCAATTCACTTATTTTCAGAGCTTGAAAAATTCCATGGCAATTTATTAGTGTAGAATCTGGCACAATTCTTCCACAAATATTTATGGATCACTTATATACAACATGTATGTATTTTTTAGTGTTGAGATAATAGAAGCTAAAATAAAATAATTTTTCATGGATACTAGAAAAGAAATATATTAAATTCACATTAGCTTCTATTATTTTTAGTGATTTTTAAGACTTGCTCACACACCGTCCTCTCCTGAAAACTGCTGTCCATTGTTGCAGTAAGCTAATGTGATCCTCTGCTATGGAGTGAATGGTTGTGTCGCTTCCAAATGCATGTTGAAATTTAACCTCCAATGTAAAATTCCAGAAGGTAAGGTCTTTAGGAGGGGATTATTAGCAGGTGATTGGGCCTAGGCTGGCGTTCTATCAGATCCGAGGAGAGCAACTCAGCCTTTGACCGTTGCCTTCATCTCACACAGAGAACCCAGCAATGGGATGCAAGGGCAGAAGAGCCGCCTCAGCAGCCCGTGAAGGGGACAGCCTTGAACCTGGACTCTCAGCCTCCATACCTGTGAGTAATAACGTTTTCTTATTTACAAATTACCCAGTCTGGGGAGTTTTCTTAGAATAGCATAAATACACAACCTTGTGCTTATTTTGTTTACACCCAACTTCAATAGCTCACTAAGGTTTCTGGAAATGGTGTGAGCAATTTCAGTAGTTTATTAACAGGATCAATGAAAAACTATTTGAACCCACATATACCTTAGATCTCTCTCTATCTCTCTCTCTCTCTCTCTCTCTCTCTCTCTCTCTCTCTCTCTCTCTCACATCCTTTTTTCTATTCAATTACACTTGAAGAAGCATCTTAACATTTGCCACTACCTGAGAAATTTTGAATATATTCTTATACCCAAAAAATACAATTTAATTGACTGTAAAACAATACACATCAGTTTTTTTTTAAGCGTGTCTTTAAAATAAATACATTGTTTGAATTCAGGTTAAAACCTGGATAAATGTAGTAGATGTTCAATAAGAATATGTGGATCAACAAAGAAAGCAAGTAACAGGAAGAAAGGGTTTAAATTACTAAGAGAACTTGGCAAGCTAATCTAAAATAAATGTACACATTTACCAAATATATATATATATATATATATATATATATATATATATATATATATATATATATTTATAAAAATACATATATGTTTAAAGAAAATATATATGTCACTATCTATTAAATGACTTTATAGTTAAATATATGTGTTGGGTTAAGGTTTTTATTTTTAAAAGTAAGCCTCTCATTTTCAATAGAAAGATTACTTATTTAGGGTTAAAAGCAACTATGAAATGTTGTTAATTGCATGAAATCATTAAAGTAGTCAGAATCAGATTACAGTTTTGTTCAGTCTTGTAAAATTTAGATGATAGTAGCTTCTGTTCTATTCATCATAAAAAATGAACATATTCTTAAGCCAAATAATTATCAATTTAACACAGGAAAATGGAAAGTTATGTTGTAAAAATATTGTAAATGTTCGTAAAGTCAATCTCTTTTCTTTATCTTTGTTATGCTTCTCACTTGAACAAATGGATTTGTTATTACTTTATATTTTATTTTATTTTCTATTATTTGGTATTGGGGAATTGAACCTAGGGCCCTGTCAGGGCTAGGCAAGAGCTTTAACTGATGAGCTATACCCCCAGTCATGAGAAATTTATTCAAACATCTAAGTGAAAACTAAGGGAAAACAAAGGGAGTGACAACATTTTCAAGGTGAAGAAAAGAGAGCAAAGTTTATCATGTATTATTTCAAAAGCCTGTGGTCTAGAACTGTCTACCTCAGAAGCCTACTGAGGCCATGTAGATGGGTAACAGGTTGAGAGATCCTTTGATTGTTTCAATAGGTTTATCCAAATGTCACCCTCAAAAAATATGAATTCATTTTCCAAAGTATACAGATTTTTCAAATTTATAAAAACAATTTTTATCTGGCATCTGACTGTTAAATACTTTAATTGAATTGAAGAAGAGAGGCTTTTCAGGCAACATAATACACAGCTAATGTTTGTTCTTTATTCTATCAGAAGACCAGATGATATAAAAACACACACGAGAACATCAACATTTACCTTCTAATTTTTAATGCACTAGAGTTATGCTTTTATAAAATGTAGATGGTACTGTTTAAACTCATTTATTTCTCTGCCTTTCTGTTCTGAAGGAATCTCATGACAATATTGTTGTCCAAAGGGTTAGCTCAGACAATCTAGATGGCTGATAGTGAACATGTACTCAATAACCCAATTATCTCCTTATTGTCCATAAAGCAGTGACTAAAGTATTTACTGAGAATGAATAGCACACATTAAGGCCAAATCAAAGAAAAACGTATTAACATTTCCCTATAGAGAATGTGTACCCAAGGACAGTTTTACTAGCAATTACAAGAAAACTACTTGAAAAAAATAATTTCAGAGCAAGTCAATTGAAATTACAATATATTTGGCAAGGAGAACATTTGCGTGCCCTTGATTAACATACCAGATTTATTTCTAATCTGTCCACTGAAAACAAATCATCTATTTTTCCCTGTGCCTTATCTTCTGCCTTTCCGCCTGGCCTGGCCTGTCACATGCTCTGACATCTGCTAGGTCTGTGGCAGACCCTGCCACAGCGGAGTCTAAGTTTAAACAGTTCCATCCGCTGGGAATACCCTGAACAGAAATTTCCCCGACACTTAGAAAACTCAGTATCTCTTTCAACTTTATCAAGAGTTCACAAAATAAAGCCACTTGCTTTGTGGGTCACGTCTTCTTATTTACAGCCTGGTGCCACAGTTCTATTCTAACAGAAATGAGAGTGATTTAGATGTTTTTTTCATTAGGAATGACGGATCGCCACCATAAAGCTATTTAAATTGTTGGCAGTCACTGCCCATCAGATGTGCCAGATTTACCAGATGCCCATTAGATATGCATACACACATGAATGCTTACACACACACACACACACACACACACACACACACACAAGGGTATTTTTGGTAAGTCATAGGACATTGAAATAGAATATTGACAAGTAGTTTAAGCACCAATCACTAGGAAAATGAAAACATAATTATAAATTGAATTGACAGAAATGAAGATTATCTTACCATGAACTCAATAATTCTATCCAGAACCAAGAGCAACTGTATGTGTATGTGTGTCTGTGTATGTACCGAAGGAAAAATGATTTGAATTGCATGTATCATTTTGAATTTGGACATCTTTGTTAAGCAATCACCACTGAATATTTTTCTCTACTTATCCATTGAATATTTTTTATATCCAATGGAGTAGTCAAACTTAAGTTTTCCAGTATCTATGATGGAATATAGGTGTAAGGAGAGTGCCTGTTATTTTGCCTGAAGAATGCATATATAAATTCTGTTTTTCCTATTATCGTGGCAAGACAATTGACATCTAATACTAAATTCCATCCCAATACTTCTCAGATTTTTAAAAATTATCTGATAATTATTTCTCATTTTCCGACAGTCACATTTTTCTCATTTGATTCTAGCTTAAAATTATGCTAAAGTATGCCAGTGTTAGAGTAAAATTTGAGTTTTGTCAAACTTGAATCTTAATGAAAAAAATCATCTGTACCTTCAGCACTTTCGTTGCCCTATAAATACCAAGAAAAAGCTGCAGCCATGAGTGAAGGCCATTAGGAACCAAATAGAGACGTCACTGTCCTTTAGCAGTGTACTTCTGTCATTAACACTACTTTCCCCGAGATCTCAGTTTCGCCCTGCTTTTCTGCCTCTCAAACCTGACTTTCCCACACCCTCCTTCACTCTTCTCTGCATCATTCAGTGTAGATGTTTCTTAATGGGTCCTCTTTTACCTTTGTTTTAACGATCAGAGAAGATCATGTTAACCTTCCTTAAAAAGCTATAATTCTTTTAGATACGTCTAGACTAGAAATACAGCATTGCACGACCAGATGCACTCTTTAACCTTGGGTTAAAGTTCCAAGTTCATTTCTTAGCAGGCAAAAGGAAAAGACTTAACTTCTCTATTTCTCACTTCTTTCACTCACAAGATATAAAAATGGCTAAAATAGTAGTAAAAGATCATAAACATTTGTCTACATTTTTTTTTAATTTTCTTTTCTTTTGAGTCTAACTCTCATTCTTAAACTGGTCCTAAATTCACTATGTAGCCCGGGCTGGCCTTGAACAATCTTTCTGTCTCAGCCTCCGTGGGCTGAGGCTATAGAGTTATAGATGTGCATGCACCACCATGTTGGGCTTACGTGTTGCTGGGAAATCCAACTCAGGGCCTTTTGCTTGCTAGGCAAGCACTGTAACTTCTGAGCTACTCCCCCAGTCCTACATATTTGTTGTATGCATTTTTCATTCCAAAATTGGCCTTCTTTCTAAATCTTAATTTCTTTTGGTCTAAATTACTTCACTTTTTCCAAGCTCAGTGCAATAGCCACGTATTAAAAATTATTACCTATTTTAATCTCTTTTGGAGAAATTACTACATGCTTATTTTTGTCACAAAATCTAAACATGTCCGTTCTGGCTCCTGGGTGCCTTCCTGAGCTCCTCTCCACTTCTCTCTGCTGCATTCACGAGCAGTGTGTCAGGTCCTGGAACTGGCCAGCTGATGTCATGGAGGGCTTCTGCAGAGGGCAACCTTGCCTCAGACTTCCAGAGATGCCTTTCCTGCACCTTCTATCTCTTCCTTTAAATGATCTCCTTTCAAAATTCCCAGCCATCCACTCAGACCCGAGCAGCACTTTTCCATGCCTACCCACTTAATATCATCCACCACTGTCTTCAGTATGTTGTTATTTCAAATGTTCTGAAATTTGACTCTCTATTTGCATGTTTACTTCTAACCCTGCCACATACACCATAAATCCTATTAGAATTAAAACTCATGACTCCGTATCCTAAGAAGTGTCATGCTAAGAATGTTGTCTGACATATAAAAAATATTGCCTGAATATTGAAATCATTTCTGGTAATGTAACAGTAACAACTGCAATTCCAAACAATGTTACATTGTTTGCCAACTTTTCAAGATCTTTCTCACTTTCTACCTAACTTTGAGGTTCTTTGCGAATGCATTTAACTTTGTTCATCACAATCTTAAAATCTCTGAGACTAGGCACAAGCTTCATCCGTATCTATTCATCTTTTTTAGGACTTTGCAAGTTCTGTCTCACATATTAAATAATCAATAAATATTTGTAGATGAGACAAATGAGTAAATGTGTGCCAAGTCTGCCTCTCTGTGCACTGCGAATATCTAATTGACATTAAAAGACATTAGAACTCTCAAGTTGTTGTTAAATGTCTTCTAGAAATTAGACTTCAAAGCACTCAGCTCTTAGACTTGAAAAAAAAAAAACACTGCATTCAATAAAATTCACCTGAAATTGATTGGCCACTAAGGCATAATATGTGCATTAAATCTACCAACATTTTCTTTTCAGTTATATAGTAATAACATAAGAACATCAGAAGGAACATAGTGTAAATATCTACATAGCATGGAAATAAGAAAAAAAAGTCACATATTTGAACAAAAAAATACATGGTGTAAATGCATGAGAAAAAATTTTCTCTTTTTATTCATAATAAGAGAAAAATCTTAGGATAAAACTGATTGAGATAATTAAAGGCATTTTATTTTCAAAATGAAAAATTATTCATTTAAAAGATACTCAAGTTTTAATGTTAGAACAATTAAAACATATGCAAGTAAGATGTCAAATGAGATAGATCAGAAATAGGTATTCAAAGCTATATGAAAAATATTCATTTAGCCATTTTTGCAAGTATTAGGTCAAATCAAACAGGACTGAAATACTGTTAATATCCCTGTTGGTTGTTAATCTTAGTCACCGTTGAGCACTTGTTCATGCTGTTGCTTGTTTGCCTTTAATGAAAAAGTAAATGGCAACATAACCCCTGGTGAAGTATTAAAAGGCATTTAAAATTTCTGTCTTAAAGTTTGTATTCAGGAAAAGCTATTTTCAAATGATTACATATACTACAATCATTTTATTTCTTCAAATAAGAGTACAGAACTTTCAAGTTGTCACAAGATTTTTTTTTTTTTTTTTCCTGAGACAGTGTCTTACTCTGGAATTCATCCTGGACCTGGCTCATTGTGTGGCCCGGGCTGCATTTGAACTCAAAATAATCCTCCTGCCTCAATCAGGAGCGCTGACATTAGGGTGTGCGCCACCACACCCAATCTATGTGGTGCTGGGGAATCAAATTTGGGTCCCTGCACTTTCTAGGCATGTGTTCTCACTCTTTTCTATTTCTCCAGCCCAAAATTGTATCTTAAATATTGTTTTATTAGGAAATTCGACCAAACTCTTCCATTTACCTTACATTTCATTTTAATGATTGTGTTAACTGCACTGCAAGAATTAGCAAAAACCTCTTCAAAGAAGACACAGAAATGAATCGCAGACATTTAAGAGTGAAACGAAAACAAAAATTTGGACTAATTTATCTTCCCATGTGGAAAAATAGTTTTACATAACAACATTACACTTTTTATGAAAGAAAAGATAAGTATTTTCTCATGATAAAGCAAATGTATAGATTTTAAATATGCATCAATTTGTCATTAAAAGAAATATTTCAGTTAGAACATGTTAGCAAGCCTACATCAAAAAATAATCTTCTTTACAAATTCAAATCTGTCTCCATATAATGTAAAGAAACTATTCCATCTTGTCTTTCAAAACCCCCAAATATCCTCCATTCAATCAAACTACCACATCTTTTTTATGCAGTATCACAACAGAATCTTCATTTTTAATGACATTTCCTATGCTCATACACCCCACTTATGTCCTTTCCACTTTCCACCAATAAGCACACACTACTCACTATTTCTGATTATCATAAATGAATTTCCAAATGCTCTACATAATATGATTAAGAACATTTTAGCTCTCCGTGTACAGACACTACGATTTGTGTTTCCAGCAGCATAAGCTCCATATATGTCTCCACAAACTCTTCTGTACTTTCCTGTAGCAACCAATATGAACTTGACATGTTGTCCCCAAATCCTAAGCAATTTGATAATTCTTCCCATTTTCATGTTCTATTCCTACTTTAAAAAAATGTGTATTACAACATTTTGGTCTGGTAAAACACTACTAATTCTCTTAAATTCAGCTGAAAAGCAGATTTGTCTTGGAGAACTTACTTGATATACACAAACAGAATTGATGACTACCTGAAATAATTTGTTTTTAATGCACACACTACAGTGCACTGTATTTATTTATGTTCTTGTATTTTTACTGAGGCACGAGCTCTGTTAAAGATGGTACTCTATCTTATTTCTGTGAAGTTTTCAGAGTAGGATTGATAGATGACAGTCTAATACTTATTTCGAAGTCGGCATTATGCATTTCTTATACTTGGGCACATTTAAAGGTATCAATGCATCAATAAATTTCTAATATTATTACTATACATTAGTACATAAACAAATCTTAGAACATTTGAAATAACTGGCATGCTAGTAATTAATTTACTTGCTGAGCTGTCACCATTATTCAGATCAATATGACTTCATTCTAAACATGGATTTAGCAAAACACAAGAAAGTAATGAGCCAAACATTTTTTTTTTCATCTGTTATATCGGATCCTCACCTCGTCACAAAATGGATGCTAAAAATGATTTAACTGTTTTCGGGTATTTTTATTTTGTGCCTCAAAGGCATCTCACATTATGCTATGAGCTGCCACAATTTGTGACTTTTCTCTAGGTATAATTCCAATAAAGAAGTCCTGACAGAAATGTAGTGACAGAGGGTGACTTTCAAGTCAACCACTCAGTCACAGATGTGCTCCCAGAAATGCATTTGTGTTCTGGGACCAAATTACATGTCAGCGAGTTAAACCTAACCAACAGATACTTGTAATAACGTCCTCAGCTGAAAAAGCACTACCAACCTGGGTTACCAATGACTCTCGAAGTCATAAGAACAGCATTGTTTCCATTAGAAAAAGTACATATAGAGGATAATGCCCTTTCCACTCACAGGAGAGAAAAACGTGCAAGCAGTTTGCTAGGTATTTTCAGTTTAACACTCTGTCATGGTTGTGTTAGACTAGAGCATAGTAAGCAGCTATGAACTTTGGTCTTCTGTTTTTCTCACATAGGGAGAACATTTGCTGACGTGTAAAAAGAGGAAATAAAAATAACTTTAAAGAAAACTGGAGGTGAGAAGGCCCTAAGATTAGCAAAAAGAAAAAAGAATCATTAAGGGTATGCCTACAATGTAACTACTGTTGCAGTGCCTATTGATGTTTTCTTTTCTTTTTGGGGTAACATTCAGTTGCAATTTCACAGTTTCAGAACCCCAGTGCTTTTACTATGTCCAGAATTCCTACTCAAAATGTAGTAACTTCTAAAAAATGAACATCATGCAATCTCTTTTGTAGAAATAAAAAAAAGAAAGAACAATGACTGAAATGTTACATTTAAACATTTCTTAAATTGTTTGTGTCGCTCTTTCTTTAATAGTAAACAGCAGTCATATAAACTCTGTTTATGTTCTGTGTCAGCATCTTACATTTCAGGCTGGAGGAATGGCTTGGCGGTTAAAGGGCTTGCTTACCAAGCACTAAGTCAGGTGCTAAGTATTCAAATCTGATTCCCCAGCACCACATAAGCCAGGTGTGTTTGTGCACTCCTGTAATCCCAACACTCCAGAAGCTGAGGCAGGAGGATGGCTGTGAGTCCAAGGTCAGCCACCTGAGCTCCATAGAGAGTTCAGGACCAGCCTGGGCTACAGAGTGAAACCCTGTCTCAAAAACAAAACAAACAAAATAAAACAAACAAACACCTTACATTTTGTCTTTTAACTTATTTTTATAGATTAGATGTTTATTTTTTCCCATTTTATTGATATGTACAAGTGCAGAATTTAAGGTTTACAATGGAGTAGAGCATTTTGTGCACATACATGTCTTGTCAAGGTGACAAGGGCTTTCCTGCTCTCCTTTTGTCCCTCCCCCTACCCTCCCTTTCCTCCCTCCACCCCCACCCTGTCCCCCTCTTTCTCTTTGTCTTTCGTCTAAAGTATTAACTTAAAACATATATTGAGAAGATATCTCATGAGTGTTTTATCAACTATTCTCTTTGCCAACAGTTTCCATGTAATCCTAAAGATATTCAGTTTTAGGAAAAAGATGCAGAAAATTCACGCGTATAGAGATTTCTTGAATTTTAGTTTCTGAATATTTTACCAAAGTTAAGGATTCAGCATTGATAGATAATGGATCATCATTAATTCTTTGATACTTATAATTCTCCTAAAGTTGAATCACTGTAAGTAAATTTTACATAATTCTGTATCAGTCTGGTTAAAATGATTTACACTGATAGTTACAAAGTGATGGAACATAATTATATTTGTGCAAATGGAAAACTCGGGTGACATGGTGACATTTGTAACCAATGGCTCTCCATATTTGGACAAATCTTACTACAATGACATTTTGTTAAGATACTTGGATAGTTTTATAAATTTACAAGGCCTACTGCCTTTTATGAATGGGGGGGGCTAAGAAACCAATTTAGATATTAAGTAATTTCTCTGTTCCAGTTTAAGCTTTTTAGATGAAGTTATTAATAGTTTAAGGTATAAAACATGCTCACTAAGAGAGCAGACAGCTACCATGAAGAAGAATTAATTTACAAAGATAGAATGTTCTCAACATGTACTCTGCACGCTCCCAAGAGGAGGAGATAGAAAGGTGACAAGACAAACTTATTCTCAAGATTGAAATTAAGTAAAAACATGTACATTAACAAACATAAAGTGTTACAATTCACTTACACATTAAGCCACATATGAAATAAGCCACAGAAGTATGATTCAAGACATTGCCTCATGTGATATACTAGAAAACAATATTTACATTGGCAATGTTTTCATATGCTCTGGCCTGGTACTGAATTCAGTATGTAGGCCAGACTGCCTCAGCCTCCCAGAGGTGCTGGGATTACAGGTAAGCGCCAACATGCCTAGCTTATGCTGTGCTTAGAGTCAAACTCAGGGCCTTGCAAATGTGAGACAAGTGCTCTAACCACTAATACTTTTTAAAATTATTTTTTAGAATGGGTAAAATAGTTCCCCATTTTAAAAAGCTCCAGCTCAGTGGGGCAGGATCCTGAGTTGATGGCCCCTGCATTAGTAATTTGAATTCTAGCAATTCTGGCTCTAGAAATTATGAAAGATAATAATTCTGACTAATATTTTATGTAACATCATCATCTTTTCAACTATTATGCAAGTTAGGTGTTAAAAATTGTCTAATTTCTTTGAGAGATTAGATTATTTCCTATGTGCTTTAATTTATGCCACTCGTACTGCTGAGTTCTACTTTATTGTACATAGTGCATAGCAGTCATTTTTATCCATCTTTATGTTTCCCACGACATTAATCAGTTTTTCAATCCTGGGACAAAATATTTGACATAGCATGTTAAAGGAGAAGAGTTTAGTCCCTGGTTGGCTCATTCCCAGGAAGAAGCAGTACAGTGGTAAGGAAGGGCAGAAGAAAGGTACTTGCCCCTTAGTGGTCAGGAAGCAGTGAAAAAAGAGGGAGAGGCAGAGCTAGAGGGATCAGGGATCACAAACAGTCCCCAGGGTTGTTCCCCTGGTACCTACATAGACACTCCCATGAGTGTGCTTATATAATCCCTGAACAGCGCTCCAGCCAATCAAGCTGACGATTAACTATCATACTTCTTTATTGACCATCACACTTCTTTGTAAATACACCCTTTGCTCTTCAGATAGTATTTAGAATATTTAGTTAACTTGCCCTGTGTGCTCCTGTAGTATTTATTTTAATCTCTAGTTTATAACATATAATTTTATCTATTTTTTAGCAATATGCTTCTTAAAGGACATTGTACATCACGCTTCTGTGTAAATATCTCAGTGTTGACATACAAAAAGATCGTAAAGGGTGTTTATAAGATGATTCTACAGTTGCAAAAATGAGAGTCTCCAAATATTTAAGAGTGTTTTTTCACCTCCACAATATAATATGTAGTTTTTCACCTTTACCTCTCTACCTTTAATTTTTTTTTCCTTCCTGAAATTATGGTAATGCAATATTGACATTATCTGTATAAGCTGCCCAGCAGTTACTTATTAGCAAGCAATTTAGAAGAGGTGGATGTCTTTCTGAACCAATGCAGGAAGCAAAATTTAAAGTAGGCTTTGGGTTAATAAGAAGACATTTTATCAATTTTCTAGTTTTACTAAGACTTCACTAAATAAACAAGCCGAAAACAAAACAAACAAACAAAAAAAAAGCAAAATGAAGTCTTCTAACCTATACTTATATGTTTTCATGTAAAATATTGAGCATTAACTTCAATGGCATCCCCAATAACTCTTCCCAGACATTATCTAGCTCAGTGATTCTACCCAATATAACCCTTGAAATCCAGAGAGGTTCTGACAACACTTGAAGCTCCAGACAGCCTTCTTGGGTAAGAAAAAAAGAAGAAGAAGAAAGAATAAAGCTTTGGTTAGACACACTTATAAAAAAGAAAAAGAAACAGAAAGAGAAAAAGAATAGTCAAAGCTTTCTTTTGTTGAACCCACTTCAGAAATGAACTATTATTATCCAAGGGATGGTGCTTGTAGGGGCTGGGTGAGATCAAGACATACAATAAAACTAAAATAACCTCTCGATTCAGAACTGCATCATGTCACTGCAATTCCCAGTTGTTCTCAAAACAGCCTTACAAAGCAGAACAGAATATCTGCTTAGATTTTTAATTATGTCTAGTCTTTGCCTGTTGACAGAACCTCAGGAATTATACAACTGTAGTAACAGAAAGAAAAGTATTTTACTTGGACTGACGCTAATCGCTAGCATTTACACTAGTCATCCCTTGTGTGTGAGGGATGTGCTCTAATATGCTAGATGCATGAAATCATGGACAAGCCTGATCCCTAAAAATAATATCTTTTTATACATATTCATAATTAAGTTTAATATATATAGGAGATCAGAGATAAACAATTATATTCAATAGCACTATCATGAACTATAATATAATTAAATCGTCCCGGCATTACTGCTCTTGTGCTCTGGTGTTAAGTAGATATGGATTTCTAGAACACAAGCCCTGCTTTATCATGACAATTGCTTTGATGGCCAAGACAACTGCTCATTGATGACACAATGAGTATCGTATACCTTTGACAGTATATCTCATGCGGACACATTAAACAAAGGGGATCCACGGTTCATATGGGACATTGTAGTACAGTGTAATATTTCACCATTCTGCTTAGGATCCTGGGTGAATTAGGACTTTTATAATAAATCATTTGTATCTCAAATTTTCTGGATGTTTTATTTTGTGCCCTTGGTCACATGTATCTAAAAGGGCAGGATGGGAAACCTCAGCATAAGAGGAATACTTTGTAGCCATTTGCTACAGAACTTCATTTATTTACAATAGGATTATTCCCCCAAAAAAAATCATTTGTAAATATTGAGGTAGCTACATTTATATCATCTGTTTAATTTTTTCACATCCGTGAAAGCGATTTGTGAAAGAGATTCTGATGACATGTAGAAAAGGAATGAGGATATCCATGACATTGCTACTTAACAACTATCTACTACTCTAGATTTCATAGCAACAGAAGGCCCCCGGAGGGGCGATTCAAGTGGAGGGCATGCACTTCATCATTACACTACGTCACTGATGAACACACAGCTGAAAGGGTCATCATGAGAAAGACATAATTCAAGGAAACAGATCATGGAGGTGTGCCCTAGTGGCCCATGTGTGGTCTCTGTCCCATTCTTCTGGGGCTTTTCCTGTACTCTCTGTTTTCTGGATGCCAATGAGTTAAACATTTCTGTTTGTTTCCAACATGCTCATTTGCCATGATATATCTGCCCTCGAACCCAGCCAACCATGACCTGAAACCTCTAAAACTATGAGCCCAAAACAACGTTTCATCCTTTTAGTCGCAGGGGTGATGCATTCTGTCCCAGGAACAGGAAAGCTGACAAATACGCATCACCAACTGCAGCCCCACGTGTAAGTTCTGCCTACACTGTTGGGGTGGAGACAGGCATGTGATGCATTCATTTTCAAGCATGTTTAGTACATAGTACAACAATGAACATGAATATAATTATAAAAGCATTTCACGTATCACTGACCATAATCCAGCACACCACTAGCCACAGAGGTAAGAGTCACCCCAACCAAGATGGGTTTAATGTGGTCAGATGATCAGAAGTATTCAGAAAGCTAGTAGATGCAGAAACAATAGAAATGGTTATTATTTTAAGCCTTAGATATTGGCATGGTCAGTGATACGTTCAAAGCTCAGTGATACATTCTTTAAGACTGCATTCAGCAAGTATTTATTGAATATCGATTTCTTTGTAATATTGTATTAAGAACTGGAAAAGTCATAGGTCTCCAGCTTCTAAGTGTCCACCATCTTTACGGGGTACAAAGTGTGATCAAGGGAACAGTCAGTGAATTTTTAAATCTAATTATTTTATAGACACATTGCCCCTAATTCTTCTTACGGTGCTTCTCTTTGATTCAAGCACACTTATACCATCATTTTTGTAGTTTTGGTTTTGACACTTCAAGTATATTATTATAATACTAAAACTATTTTCAAAGAGAAGATTCAACATTCTAAATTTTTTTCCTAGTAATTTATCTAATTTTCTACCTCAATTACTAAACAGATATTTTCTAACCTGGCAGCAACAGTCAGGGGATGTAAATCTGAACACCAGAATATATTTTTAGCTTCTTGGATTTTATAATGTCTGCATGAAACAAATCCCTGTTACCGATAACCTGCTCAGATTCTTTAACTGAAATAGACACATTTATCCAGACAGCCATAGATACATAAATGTTACTCATTAATAAATAATTATAAAGAGAAAAATTAATTTCATAAAAAGTACTTTCATCTAATCTTTCATAATGGAATTAAGCATAAGAAAAGTTACAAAAATTAATGCTAATATATGTAATTTTCTAACTATCTCACACACAAGAAATTCTTTTTTACTTATTAGGGTGATGATCTTTTTTCAAAATTTCTTTTAAATTATTTTAGAATACTACTCCATAGAATTTATATTATGGTACTTTGGCAGTCAGTTTACTTACTTGTATTATGAAAAATTTAAAAATACATTAATAACTTGCTACAAGTAACATATACTCTTAAGTAAGCTTAGTAAGTTTGGGCTTATTTTAGTTTATAGAAGGGAGTCACAAATTAATATAATCAACTAACCTCACACTAATCAGAAAAACTGATACAAACTTATGCTTTTGAACGATGCTAATATTATATGCAAACTTGCAGAAGTTCCAGGGGCAAGGGATGCCACATTAAACAAGCAAAAGTTGTAACAAGCGTTTGATACGCAGCTAATTTTTTGAGATTCTTTTGTTTTTTCCTCACATCAGCAAGCATGCAGTCGATATCTTATGCACAAGACTCACATACAGTTATGCATATAACAGATGGTAAACAACCTTTCCATTGTTTTGTAACTTATACACTTTTGTGTGCAGGGAATATTTGGAATAAATACATGATACTTAAAGAAGGTTAAGGGTAGAAATGGGTCATTTTTCTTTAAATAAAGCAAAGTTCTTGCATTTCTAATTGTTGGGCTCAAATTAAAGAATAAGGTAATGCATTACCTTAGCTTTGCCCTCACACACACATCTGTACACTCACATGCTTAGCTGTAATTCTCACTGTGTGTCAGTTTTGTGTTAAGAACTGCCCAAGATTCAAAAGAAGTAAAGCTTAGTAACTTACGTGGTACTCAGGGTACTCACAATACTCACAGGGGACATATATTTGCTCCTTTGATCTAGTGTTATGATGGACAAATGCATACAACTGTGGATACACGAGGAAATGGATGGTATCTAACATCTCATAAAAAGTAAAAATGTGTATGATATGAGCCTAAACTTTGTTAAGTGCCTGTCAAGAAGACTGCAAATTGTAGTCCACTAAGTCAATTTTTAAGGAGCATGAAATTATTTGTGTGCGGTGAGCAGTATGGTTCTGAATTAAAGATCAGCTCTTTTGAGCTATTTCAGTTTTTTTTTTTTTTTCTGTCCTGGAAAGCCTGTCTTTCACACAATTATTTGGGTCAGCATGATTTAATGTTACAGTTACTGTACTTGGTGTTATGAACAATGAAGAGGTTTTAGCAGAATGAGAAATGACAGCTCTTAATTGTCTTATGAATATATTTTCACTTGGGTTTCTTTGTAAAAACTTTTGAAGTCTTTGATGGCAATTGTATATTTAATTCTAATAACAGAATTCGCGAGTTTACTTTAGCAGGTATAGACTGTCATAAACGGAAGGAGATTTAAGAAGGTAGTCTCAAACCTCCCATCATGAGACAATTATTACTTTTGTTAATGCAAATTTTCAAGAGTCTTATGAATTTTACTATTTGTCATAGTAAATGAACAAGAGATAGTACCAATTTGTATCTACATTTTGGTTTAAGAGAGTTCTACTTTCCTTTTATCCTTTCCAGAAAAAAAAAAAAAACTGAAGCTGCTTTCCCTTTAGTCTGCCTGAGAACAAGAACATTTATACTTTTAATCATACCCAATATGTACACACACAGAGGCACACACACTTTAACAAAAAGCATTGTTCTCTGCAATGTTTTATGTAAAATATTTTGTTTCTTTGGAAGTGCTCGTTGTGATCCATTAAATTATGTGTATAATTTACTTGTGAGTGTTTACTTGCAGTTTCTGAAATACTATTCTTGGCAATAGAGAGAAATTACAAGTCGTGAGGCATGGCAATGTTTGTAGGAACCATTCTGGTACCTGGTGGACACAGGATTAGGCAAGACTCAAGCAAGAACCAGCTGAATATTTCATTTTGAGAAATGATGTTATAGAAATCAGTGGGAATTGAGAGTTAAGACAGAAGAAAGATTTATTGATAGAATCAGTATATCTTAAGGGCCATATGCAGTTGGAGAGTTGTTCAAGGGTTAAGAGGGAGACAAGTCAAGGAGACAGAAGTCTCAATTTCAAAACTTGATTAACCTTATAAAAACAGACATTGTTCCAAAAATAAATAGATATCAGTGGAAGCTCTAGAACACCAGTTTAGAAACATAACTGGAATGCAGGTGTTAGATGTGAAATTCTGGAAAGAAGATTAAGAAAATTCATTATCATGTGATGGGTTTTATCTGACTAGAAACAAAAATCAAATTGCTGTAGTGTGTGAATTCACAACAAACACAACAAACTATCATGGAAGAACCCTAAAGAGTGCTATACCTTTGGAGGAGATCATCCCAAAAGAGTCCTAAGAGATGAGAAGGTGGAATTCGAAGAAGTAGGAGATGGTGATGGCTTACTCTTTTGGATAGAAAAAGAGTGTCGAAGACCATAGTAGTGCAGTCCATTAAGGTCGAATAAATAAATGTGAATTATCATTTTCTTAGAAGTATTAGAGCAAAAACCATCTGTCAAAGAAATTGCAATACTCTGGGTAGAGAGGACAGGAGAGAGGATAGAGGAGAGAGAGTGTGGAATTTTCAATTGAACAGAACAAAGTAAATAGACATTTTAAAAACTCATGAGAGAATCAAGAGACAGCTGTTTTGGGACTGGAGGAATGGCTCAGCGGTTAAAGCATTTGAGCAAAAGCTAAGCCAAGGGCTAAGTACAGGAGTTCGATTACCCAGCACCACATAAGCTGGGCGTGGTGGTGCACACCTTTAATCCCAGCACTTGGGAAGCTGGGACAGGAGGATTACCTTGAGCCCAAGGGCACCCTGGGCTCTGAAGTGAATTCAGGACCAGCCTGGACAACAGAGCGAGACCCTGTCTCAAAAAAAAAAAAAAAGTGACAGCTGTTTTATTTGGGTAATTTTTCTTTCATTTTTGTTGAAATGTAGAGCAGGCATATGTGCCACACATACGGGAAGACAGTGAGAATGATGCAAGAGCTTAAGGAGCTTGAATGAGGACATTTTCACGTGGAAAACATATTCCTTCACATCTTAAGTATAACTTGAATAGAATTTTAATAATAATAGAATACCTAGAACATCAAAACATTATGAAATGTATTGTGGCAAATTAAAAAGGCCAATTGTCCATTGATAATTTTCCTGTTGGGACAGATCGCCTGTGTTTCCGTCTCTGGAAAATGGGTGGGCATGAAATCTGTTTTGGCCAAAAGAACGTAAAAGTATGTGCCAATTTCTGAGTTCAGTTAGGTGTCAAGCAGCTTCTATTTTCTAACTTTTAAAAGATTGTGATTTTTTCTGAAATAGAAGATTTTCAACCATTTTCTCTGATCATGCTGGAGTTGCCAGATGTACACCGGGTGGTTACCAGTCCCATCCAAGCCTAGACTTTCGACCACCTAAGGCAGGGCAGTAGGTGCATGATCAAGGCTGCTCTGGCCTTCTCTGTCAGTTCTTCCGACTGCTGAGCAACTAATATTGACCTTAGTCAATGACCCATGGAAAAGAATTATTCAGATGAATTCTGACCTGTAAAATCATGAATGATGACAACTAATTCTGATAGTGCTCGGTCTCAGGGTAATTTCTTATACACCAGTAAGTAACTGAAACTAGTGTTTTAAAATTATGATTTTAAATATGATTCAAATCAAATGATTCAACACAAACAGTATAAACCACCATAGTAGGTAAGTTCTATTCATGCTTCAACTACATTCTGGATAATTATGTTTCCAACTCCCTATTTATATTTCACCTCGGTGGAAAATACTATCGATTTTTTTTTTAGGGTTTGATTTTTTTTGTTGTTGTTGTTTAATAATGGCACATGACTGCTATATAACAAAATATCCTATAATATAGTCTTTACTATAGATCTTCACATCAAAAGTCCTAAATAGAATATTTACATTATTTTAAAAGCCCATGATGTATATTTTAAGTTATGTTCTTGCATAGTGAATAATGGAAAACACATCATTATTACGTATAATATTAGTCATGGGTAGTAACACACATTGTAAGCAGACTTTTGAAAAGAGATTAATTTAATTATTTGCACAAAGTTATAGTGGAACTTCATTGGTTACAGTCAGGTGATGCTTCTTCACGTAACACTCATTGCGAGGAAAGTTATATAGTTAAGAATCTTTTTTTGCCCTCATAGAAGTTGGAGTCATTTGAACAATGTGAATGATATAAAAAAGTTGTATGTACTCTATTCTCCTTCACTTCCTGTGGTTTCTTGCAGATAATAATAATCAATTGTTTATGACTTAAATAATGTTGAGTATGAACATTTTCACTATGGTAAACTTGGGGAAGCCACAGGGAGTAGTGCTGCAGTAAATGGAATTTCCCATTGAGTGGGGATTACCTCTACTATCCTGCAGTGCTTTGGGATTCATTCTGCTGCTTCCATGCACTTTGGGGGGAAAACACAGTAGAAAAAAAATAATTACCTTTTCCTTAATTTTCCCCTTCTCCTTATCATTATTGATGATACCAATTGGGCTCTTTAAGTACACTACCTCTTATTAGACAGACAGACATATAGTTAAGTGAGAATACTGCTTTTGGCAGATTTTCAGAACGGTATATGTACTCTGAGGTTCAAAATTTTTACTGGTGGTAGCTAAAATTATTATTTTTCATGAAATATGATAAATGTAAAGCAAATAATAGCTATGAAACCATCCTCTAAACCGGAAAGTTACACTAAAAGGAACAGGTTTATTAAAATAGAAGTTTAAAGAAATGAGATTTGTGTTAAAATTGCTTACAGCAGCTATTCTGCTTAAATTCTATGTTGGGTACATACTAGCTTGGCAAAAAAAAAAAAAACAAAAAACAGTTGGCTGATCCTATTATTTCATTTTCTTGTACTTTAAAATAAAAAATGCTTTTGATTGCACTTTTCATTGCTTGGGCTGCAGTAAAAAAGTGCTGAAATAATGTTATAGAAAGAGCCTGGACTTAATTACTCTTTTTCTAATGATTACTGTTCTGCTTAAGAAAAGCCAATTAATGATTAAGTATAAACTGAGGACAATTTTATGTAAGAGATCAGTTGTGAAATATATTTTTCAATGATTAGCTGAAAGTATTTACCAAAAGCAGATAGTTTTTATAACATGTCTTTTACATAGCCAAATTGTCTTTAATTTTAAGGAACAATATATACAAATGCATATCTATACATTCACATGCGCACGCGCACGCACAAACACACACACGCACACACACAATTTTTTTTTTATTTTTTATTTTGGAGGCAGAGTCTTGCTCAGTAGTTCAGGTTGATCATGAATTCACTCTGTATGCCAAGCTGGCCTAGAACACATGGCAATCGTCTTGCCTCAGCCTTCTGTGTGCTGAGATTACAAGCATGTGCCACCACTCTCAGCTAGTGTAGGATGTCAGAAATGGAAGCTGGGGCTTTGTGCCTTCTTGGCAAGCACTCTGATCACTGAACTATGTTCCCAATCCCTATATAATATTTTTATTTAGTCTTTTCAAAATAATATTAATGAGGTATTCATTGTGAAATTATTTCTAATTGCTAACATTCATGCAAAATGTTGATACTCTATTACTTAATATGCAATTAACTGCAGTTAAATAAATGAAAAAAAAACTAAGGCTCATTCAATAGTGGACAGATGTTTGAGTACTAAAAATACATCAAAGAAATGAAAAAAGAACTTCAAAATTCTTAGCTTTCAGAAAAGTACAGTCTAATTGTGAAATGTAATACAAATACAGTATGATGTCATAATATATAATCTATGATGAAGGTAGTAGAATAAAGAATGCAAATATAATTAGGTCTAGAAAGAGGAATGTTCTACTTTTGAGAGTTTAATTGGGGAAGGCTACTATAGAAAGATGATATCTGGGGAGAACATAGTGAAAGAGTCAGGAGGTCTTGCTGATATCATTGATAGAACAATTCGCACTAAGAAAACATGATGTGCAAAGGGCCTGAGGAAGGGGAAAGCCACATGGAATGAAAGGAATCATAACATTAGAGCCACCCACTAGAGTCGATGATCAAAAGCAATAAAAAAAGATGAATGCAGATAGTAGAGGTGTCAGATAAAGACATTACGTGGCCTAGAAGGTCACACTAAGGACTTTGTGATCAACTGTGAAGAACATGAAAAGTCTCGAATGTTTGGGACAGAGGAGTGATAATTTTTCTTCAGTTTTGAAAAATCACTGTAATTAGAAACATGACGTACAATTATTTTGGTTGTTAATGACAAAGAAAAGTAAATTCAGAATTTCTCATGTTGTGAATGATGATAAAAAAATGAGGCAAACCCTGCTCAAAGGTTCAATTTAAGAAGCAGTTTTAAAGATATTGGCAGTGAGTTTATGGAAGTAATTGTACTGAATCTTAGGTCCTGTCATTATTGTAAGCCCTAGTGTCAAATATGAAAATTAGAGTTTCTCGTTAGGGAATTCTGAGAAGTTCTTGGGTGATCTTCCATTAGCTTCACTTTTACTTCCATTTATAGCCGTGCACGTCTTTCAAAGTCTAAATTACTATTCGTTCTGCTCTCACCCAGCTATGAGTAATTTCTAATAGACAGATCCCCTGTTAGCTTCTGCATGGCAAAGAGCACGGGAGGGACTAATTGAATCTTAATTAGCTTACATCATATCTCTTTCGAAATCTCAAAACATGATTGTTACCATATTAAAGGCTCAGAGAAGGGAGGACAAATATTTTCCTCCTTGTATTCTTAACAAAAATCAGTTCCCTGTGTTTTTCATGATATCAAAACATAAAAGAAACATAATAAATAAATAGGTAAGTACCATACCTCTTTTATGAAATACTATGGAATACAAGGTACATCTACCCTGAAGCAAAAGGCAGGTGCAGGTGTTGGAATTGCCCATAGGAAGCCTAGCCTCAGGCTGCCTTCTCTGCTCTCCGGAGACACTGTGCATCGCTTCAGCTCGAAATAATTACAATGGGTTGTGATTTCTTACTGGAAAAGCCATTCCGTTGGCCTACTTTTTAATCTCTTCCACGGTTAATTCCCACACAACATTTTATCATGCATACACCAGGTGAGACAAGAAGTAAGTTGGAGGAAAAGTAAAGCTAAACACATTTATAGTAAGACATCTTTTTAGTATCAGATGTAATAAAAACTAATTGCAATCTTCAAAGTAGATTGCACTCTCTGTTAGGTTTTCAAATATCCTATTTTAAAAAAGATGTTATGAAGGAAAAAATTATCATTAATGCCAGCCATGTGTAAAAATATCAGGTTCATTCAGAAAAGAGATACTGTCCAGGTCTCATATATTCACTACTGTGTTGTTTCCTTCAAAAATTTTAATGAAGAGGATGAAATATCTTAATTTATATATGAAAAATCAGATATTCCATACATACAATTTCTGAACATGAAAGAATTAACCCCAACTTTTGAAAAATCTCCTGAATGATGGCCGGGTTAACCAGAAAATGGGAAATAGAGAGTTTTCCTTAATAACTACTTTTTAAAAATTAAACCAATATATGGAATAACTACTATTTATCAAGCCAATTCTCCAGGTTTAGGAATACAGCTTTGAATAAGATATGCTTTGTATATGCAGTATTGCATTCCCCAGAGTTGCCCCACCACGTCTCTTCCCTCAGAGTAAATGATCTCCGAGGAAAAAAGGACAAGCGAGACCTATCAGAAGCATACATAAGCAGATGAGTGCCTGAGGAACAAAAGTAGTTTAATATCAAAAACACCCCTTTCCAGTGCCCTCGAGTTCAGTGACATCTGCAAATGATATAAAGAATTATAAACTTCTTCATGGACTCTCTATCCTCAAGAACCATCTATGAACCTTGAGAGAGGGTAGAAGGGACAGAAAAGCCAAGCAAGTGTCAACAATCAGAAAATTTACTCATCAATTATAGACTATAGTATTTACTTTATGACCTTACATCTTCAATATTTTCTTACCTCCAGCTCATCCTTTAAAAGTCACTGGTATAAAAAGACATGGTGGAGAAATGGGTAATTTTGGAAAATTTATTCTCACATCACCTCCAAAGCCGGCTTTGCATAAACTCTTTTTCCTATTTACTATCATGAATGGCCTCCTTGGTTTGTGCCAGCAGTGAGCAAACTGGCCCACAATTAAATCAGCCTTTAATTGGCTGGTATCATGCTGTCTTTCATAAAGCTTCTATATAACGAGAAGAGTACTTGTAAACAAGTAAGTTAATGCAAAGATTAACTGGTAGATAGCAATGCAAAGATTAATGATAGAGTTATGAACTTAATTTATTCAGATTTTTAGATTGAGAAATTAGAAAAGAGGTTTCTGAATGGCTAGCTGAATGGAAATAGGAAGGACCAGAGGCGTTATTGGCTAGTAGCCCTGGCAGAGAACATAGCAAATGCTAGCCCCTTGGAAATGCAAATGTGAGGCCTACAGAAAGTTGGCACAGCCGAAAGATGGAATGGGAAGGAGGCAGTGATAAGAACCGATGGAGGAACTGTAAGCAGGGATCAAAATTTGAATTTATGTTAGCATGTGGCAAAACAATTGAATCATTTGAATTTGAGGAGAGGCTTGATTTGATTCATGCTATAAAGAAGTTGCTGTCTAAATTCCATGTGACTAAGATGGAAGTAGAAATTTGAAGATAAAAGGCTTAATCCAGAGCAGCAAGGATGAACCACACTATAAAATTTAAATAAAGTGTCAGGAGAAAATACAATAAAGAATAAATATTTCAAAGACCCTTAAGCACTTTAGAGTCATCTACAAACACATGTGCTATTGATGTGCTAATTACAGATCATTCTGAGTCTTTGATGAATATTGGCTCCCTAAGGAGTCTTATTAAGCAAATATTTGTGTCATTAAGATTCACTGATTTTCTTTTAGACATATAAGCTCTTTTGCAAGTATGTGCTCGAACATAAGATAGGATCATGTAGATAACACTACCTATCATGACTACTCAGACAGTTTCTGAGCACTAGAAACTAAACTAAGTAGAACATATTCTCACCATGTTGTAAATTTAAAGCTACTCATCTGCATCTTCATCTGCACTGAGACGAGGATGATGATGGCGATGATGATGATGAGGGTGATGATGAAGCTGTTAGAGTACTCTTTAGATGAGAGAATAAATGTGCTGGCTTAAGGTGTTCAGTGACTTAAATTTGAATTTTTTTCTGTTAATACTGGTAGATTTAGGACAATTCATTTATCTTTCTGGTGATGAGTTGCAAGCTGTCATTGTGTTGGAGGTTCAAGACAAGGCCAAAGAAAAAGTACATAAATTTAATGGGATCATCATTCTGAATGTGTGTGTGTGCGTGCACACGTGTTGGCTGGAAGGTGAAACAAAATGGAAAGCTACTATAAAATGTTCCTGAGTGCTACTCATAGCTCTGTCTTTACCTAGGTGTATCTCTTGATGGAAATGAAATAGTTTACAGATTTCAAACACATCCAATGATATTATTTAGAGTAATCACTATTCAAACAACAGGCTCTAAAAATGACACACCCAAATACAGGTGGCCAATGTGCTGCTTCCTGACCTGCCTTGTACTTTCACCATAAGGAAGACAAGCAATCATCAGCACACAGAAGAATGACAGGCATGATTCATGTCTTCTGAAGGACTTATCCTTCACTGGTCAAGTACAAGAGATGAGAAGGCTTAGGGGTGGTGATAAGGGGCCTATGTCGCAATGGGTACACACCAAATCTGTATGAAAACAATAGCTGAAATGAAAAAATATATATAATCACTAGATGATATTATTCCAGAGACTATCAATCAGATCTTAAAAGTAGTATCCCTAAAATTTTCTTCAACCTCTGACTAGAGTAATATAGGAATTTTTTTCAAATCTACATAATGCTTAGAGCAAGACATCAAATACATTTATCTACCAATTGATATAGGACTTTTCCTCTTTGCAAATGATAACAGTGTAAAACCTAAGAAAGATATTCCTCTTTCCTGACCTAACACAGTCATCTAGTATTTTTTTTTAACCACAGAATGTTAGCAAAATATCGTTTGCACTACTCTGAGGAAACAATCACCTGTCCATTCAATACTATCAAAAATAAGGTATCTACTCTCTAAAATTGATAGAGACTATGTTTATTGGGACACTGAACTCACTATTACACATACACAAATAAAATATGTCAGTACTTTACAACAGAATACATATCTTTATTTTTTCATCAGGAACAAAAAGGAGTTAAAATGTTTTCTAAAGTCTATACATAGAGAGTAGTCATTTGTTACCAGTTGAAAGCAATAGACTTTAATTGGTCTAATTTATATTTTGTTATATATCTGTATAAAGGACAGCTTTTAATGCAAAGAATTGTGATGATTCATTCCTATATGAACAAAGCTACCAACTTGTATTGGTTTTGAATTTCACAACAGAATGGTAAATTTCTTATGGAGATATTAGTTTATTTGTTGGAGTCAGACTTCTAATACAATGCTCAATCCGCAAAGTTTAACACAGTTATCTTGCTGTTCTTTCTGCCATAAAGTCAGAAGTTAAATTAGAAAGTATAATTAAGTACGTAGTTTTTGAATAAAATTTACCTTTGTGAGTTTTCTTTAAAATATATTTGTGGATAATTTTCAGAATTTACTCTCTAAAGACATTGCATTCTGTCTTTCTATTTAATTCTACTATTATCCCATGCTTTGAGGCTGACGTGTAATGAAATTTTCATCACTTATAGTTTAAATCTCAATGCAGAAAGTCTGCATTTAGGCTTAGAAATAGCTAAATTGGGATAAATAGCAAGTTCTATTATTTTTTTCAGCAATGTTCCACTGAAACGGTGCTGAATATTGTAAAACAATCACAGCTGGGAAAGCCCATGTGGAGCCCATGAGGCCTTCACAAATATTCCACAAGGAGTATTGTTCAAGGACTAGGATTGTGTTAGTAGACCATGCTCTGCCTCCTTGGTGGCATTAATATTATAATGCACCCAAGTGCCCTGTCAGGGCTCACTTTTGATGGTTCTATTTTCAAACTTTGAGATTCCCATGTCAATATAATTCTATTCCCAGGACTAATAAAAAAAAAAAAAAAGTTTTGTTTGTCTGTTTCTAATACTGAGGAACACAACTAGGGCCTCCACAATGAGCTCCATCCCCAGCTGTTCTCTCTCTCTCTCTCTCTCTCTCTCTCTCTCTCTCTCTCTCTCTCTCCCTCCCTCCCTCCCTCCTTTTTTTTGAGTCCCACCAAGTTGACCAGGTTGGTTTTGAACTTGTGAACTTCCTGCCTCAGTCTCCCAGAGTGGTATGATTACAGGCCTGCACTTCCAGGCCAGATAATACAATGATTTGAACTTATTTTAAAAAAATTGAACCTGGTTGTTTCTGTTGCAGTTGTGAGCTGCTCTATAGAGACCAACCAGACAGTTCTTTTTTATCTCTGTTATTTTGCTCTCCATTTCTCCCCCTTTCCCCTTTCTACTGTTTTCTAATGATGAAGAGTCTTAGAGGAAGAAATTAAGATATGATGAGGGCATTTACAACATCATAGGAGTTTCTTTTTGTTCTCAATCTCGTTGTCCATATGGTTAGCTCTTACTTTCATACTCACAAAGTAGCTGTTCAGTCTCTAAGCAAGAGAAAGAAAGAAAGAAAAAAAGCCAAGGGCAGTAGGAGGAGAAAGGACTCAAGCTAGTTCTTCTATTTAAAAAAGAAGTTATCATGTCCACTAAATGTGAAAAGCTTAATGTCTCAAACTAGAATCTGTGATTGTCTTACCTTCAGAAAATGTTCGGGAAAGGGAGCATTTTTGCTCAGTACTATTCCTAAGTGGAAAAAAAAATCCTTTCCAAAAGAAAAGGAAAAAATGGCTGTGAGAAGTAGAATTTGTCTCTTCTTTCTTATAAAGAGAATGTTTATTTTGTTTAAGTCTACTAGGTTCTTTTTTATAGGAATCTTTGTTATCCCCACATGCATTCAGCTTAAGAAAACTTTATTTTTAAATTTAAAGTCACATATTTCACCCTAGAGTCTCAATATTTTCATTAGTTTCTCTCTCCATCGAAAAGACCAGTCCCACATCCAATATAAAAGTGTTCAACAATCACCTTGACTTTAAAATGGGGAATAGAAATTGTTTTTGAAAGGTAGAATGAAGAAAATCTTGAACCAGTCTCTTAAGGCTGAAAAAAGGAGATGCATTCATGTCCAGCCAGGCATATGCTGAATAAACTTTGAAATATTTTGAACTGGCTTCTTACCGGCAAGAAATCAAGAGTCGATTGGAAGTGGCAAATTGGCCAAATTCCTATCTGAATAGTACACATGCAACTTCACAGAGACCCCTGCCAGCCAGGGAGCAGATCAACCATGATCTTCTCAGTAAGTTAAGAGTCAAGAACAGGGACCCACAGATTTTTGAGCAGCATGCTTTGCCCTTGCTAATGTTAGGTCATTTGTAGGTGTCCCATTTGGGTATCACATTGAGATGGCATGTGGCATTGTAGCTAAAGGCTAGCAGCATTCTCTTTTAATATGTTCCCTTCCTTTATAATTCCTTGCTAAAAAAGAGGTTTTTATAACTTTATAAGATTAATGTGTCAATTCAGTGTCATCTGTATATTAAAGACATTTCTAGGGAGAAAACTAAATACCAACATTGCTTTCATTAATAACATATTAAAGAGATGGTTGAATAGAAGTCTTTGAAAGCATTCAGAATTGGGTCACATTTTCAAACTAGCTACCTTTTATTTTACAAAGTCTTGATATCTGCTTTCTTCTTTTTAGACTGTGATAATGTCACTTGCCTCATAGGACTATTTTAAATCTTAACTAAGATAATAAACATGAAATACTTAAATCTATTCCTGACAAAAGTTACATGCTCAATAAATGGTTGCTACCATGAATAATCTTAACTGGAAGGGGATGAAAAAAAAAAAAAAAAAAGCTAAGTCATCTAGGATTAGCCTGTGTTTAGAATAAACTGTAGTTTTGGAAAAGTCTTTTTGTGTGTCTGTTTATAAAATATCCTGACATATTTTCTACATCCTTCTCTTATAATCTAATTTAATGCTTCTTAAGTATTCTGAATAATACCAGAGGATCAAGGAAAAAGTGTGTGTTATCAGCACGGTAGTTTACCAAAGCAAAAGCAACCTCTGTAAGAAAGCACAAGGAAAAATGATTAAAGAAATCTTAGGAATTAGAGAGGAAAGATGTATACTAAAGAGAACTATCCAAGGAAAATATAAATTCTGTACTAAGAAAAAAATGGGAGAGTAAGCAACACTACAGACTTTTAAATGACAGGAAAAAAAATCCTTCTTATGCTAGAAATTACATTCGGAGCAAAACGATGCCAGGCTGAGAAACACATAAAGCACATTTAGAGCTTCTCCCGGTTGTGCGTAACAAGACAAAAGGGTCACGGGAACAGTGAGCGGTCTTCATAGAGAACTTGGGTTTTTTAATGTCTCCTTTAGTGCTATAAACCAAACAACTGTAATATGCTTTCAGCATGCACTTGTATTTGCCATGACAGGACAAGAATAATATGAAATGCACAACACAAAGCAACATAATAGGTACCCGTAATTCATATCAGGAAACATACTTGCACAAATGGAACTCATTCCTTATTAGTTCTCGAATGAAAGTGTCTTTCAATTTTAAAGCATTCAGTCTAACTGAAAAGGTTCATTCAATATTTAAACAGCGTTGACTTTCATCTTAAATAAACTGCAAATTCTGAAGCGTATTGCCTGGAACTTAGGCAGTTTCATGTTCTCATGGTTGTATGTTGAAACAGTATACATGCAGTTGCTTGCGCATCTTAGAATCGTCTACTCTTTCTTTCTAGATAATCAGTATTTGAATCTAAACAAAGACTGTATCTTACTCTCTAAATCACGATGGGGGCTATCAGAAAATCTTTTACTTCTAACATCACTGGAGATATATATATATATATATGGATGTAGTTAAGCAGTGTATGTGGACAGAGATAAACAAGCAAAAGCTGTCATCTAACAGTTTATACTGCACTGAGTATTGCAGAGATTGGATGAAGCAAATGGTAACTAAAAGAGAAGACAGAAGAGAAGAGGAGAAGAAGGAAGTGCTCATGCGTATCCACTACCTTAGCTCCCTTCCCCGGTATAGAACATGAGAAATGAAATACCCAGATAAGAAACACCTAGCACCTGGAATCCTGTATGTAGTGGGGCAAAGAGAGAAACTCTCTCCTGTTATGGCCGTCCAAGTTTCCCAGTATGGACAGTGTTAGGTAAACATGTCACATGTTGTAAGGTCAGAGGAGAAACTTTGCTTCTCTGTTGTTTCTAGGGGAGCTAGGTCGCTGGGCTATGACATGAAGTTGAGGATTCTGCACTTTGGCCACAAAGCAGGAATAGTTTTTCTCACAGATAATAATAAATAGTTGTTTGAAAATTTGACAAAATAAGCTACTTTCACTCTAAAACATTTGAAGTCACATGATTGCTTTCTCTTTAGGTAAACATATTATAAGCTTCTATGAGAATGTAATAATTTCCAAAAATTGTGAGGTTTTTAATTTATTAAAACTAATTTTAGTCATTTATTGTTTCTAATTATATATTACCAAACTTTAGAAATAAAATCAATTTGTTGATGTTATACACAGCTGTGGGAAAATCACTTATAATTCAATTTAGAGATTTTGGTAAATCTCACTAAATTTCTCACGATCATATCATTCACAAATTACTGAATTTAACATCAGTTATTAAAATTTAACTTTAGCTGGTTTTGACTTTTATATAAATATAGCCATCACACAAAATTAAAAAAAAAAACATTTTCACAGAGCTGGAGAAATGGCTCAGCAGTTAAAGTGCTTGCCTAGAAAGTACTAAGCACCCGAGTTCGATCCCCAAGCACCACATAAACCTGACATGGTGGCATACGCCTGCAATCCCAGCACTGCAGAGGCTGAGACAGGAGGGTTGCCATGATCCTAAGGCCAGTCTTGTCTTACAATAGTGAGTCAGCCTGGGCCGTAGAGTGACAATATCTCAAAAATTTTCTTTTCATCATCACAGACTGAAATCTGTCAATCTCTCCATTTTTGTCATGTCAGAAACCTTATTTTATTACATATATTTTTATTATATATATATGAAACTGGGGGCATATCTCAGTGACTAAAGTGTATTCCTGGGTAGGGAAAGCATTTGGTCTGAATCTCCAGTGCCACATGAGCTGAGTATAGTATTATATGCCATAGTCCCTGTACTTGAGGGATGAGACATATTCCATTTTATTAAAACCACAGAGATGTGCTCATCCAGAGCAGGCCTGGTGTCAGTACCTGCAACCCCAGCACTCTGGGAGACTGAGCAAGAGAATCCCAAGGCTCAAGTTCAAGTCCAGCTGGAGCAAATGGAAACTTGGTGTACCCTGTCTCAAACCAAAATTAATAAATGTGTTGGAATTGTAGCTGAGCACAAAGTCCCAGGGTTGGAACCCCCAGTACCATCAAAATACAATGTTCATTCACTATCCTATAGATTGATGTGTAGGTTATTTATTTCTTTGAGCTACTATAAGTAAATATGAACACTTATATTTTTAATTCCTTTTGTACAAATTTTTCAGTACTTTTTTAGGTCGGTAGTTATGAATACAATTTTAGTCCCATGGTAGATACATGTTTGACTTTATGAGATTGCAAAGAGCTGTCCAAAGGAATTACACCATTTTTCATTCAAAACATCAATGCAGGCTTCTAGTTGTTCCAAAGCTTTGCCACAATTCTGAGGCTCATAGTTGTTACAGGTTATAGCTTTGGCCAATTAGCTTGGCCTCAAAACTACCTCGGTCTTTCTGTTCAGCATGTACTATCTCTCAGTGTTGCCTGCATTTCCCTTAGGCTTTATGATAGGGTAAAAGGGTACAGATGTTACTCAATTTTCTGAAAGATATCTTAGGCTTCTCAAATCCTGGCAGATAGTAGCTTCTTCTTACCTTTGTTTCCCAAGCTCCCTGCTGCATTCCTCAGGTCTGATATCTAGGAAATCTGACCATACCAAGGAAATTTAATATTTTATTTGAAATTATATTGCAACAAATACTGCCAAACGCTTTCCTGTAGCATTGTTTCAAGTCTGCATGTTAAGCTCAAGGCATTGCAAAGTGGGGAGTGTGATGGGTGAGAATATTCTTTCCCCGATACTCGTCCTCACACCCTCCACCTGATACCCCAGCTTGAGCCTCCCTCTCCGTACTGTTCTGCTCAGTGGTGGGGAGCAACAGGGACAAAGAAAGCCAGTATAAACTAAGTAGCCAATTCAGGCCACCATAATGTTTCAAGTCATGGTCCCCACAGAGGGGACCTCAGGGATGACATTATAATCTTCATCCCTGCTCCCATGGTTGTGATAGGTTCATCATATTTTTTTTCTATGTATACATCTTATGTTTCATTCACCCATGCATTTCCTGATAACTTTTAGATAACTCCAATAATTTGTGGAATTGCACACTAGTGCCTCCATATAATTTAACTATAATCTCGTGTGTTTTTTACATAGTCTTCTAGAAAGCACAATATATATTTTATTTTATCAAAATATACATTTAAATATTGTTATATTATTAAAAATATGCTTTTATTTAGTGTGTGCTATTCATTCTTTTATGTTTTCTGGGTCTGTGAATCATAGAAGAAATTGTTTTCGAGGATCTACTACAGAGCACAAACACACTGTATCTCACATGAAGTCCCATCCTTTGTGTCATTGTGTCATTACTGTAAAGGTTAAACCCACTACCCTGTCGATCTACTCGCTAAGTTTTCTTTGTCATAGCCTTACACTCCTTTTACCATCAAATCTTAATTATAAAGATGAAAGTAAACCTCCAAATATTTTTTGCATATAAAATCTTTAAGGCAATCAAAACAAAACAAAAATGACATCTTTTCTAATTAACCAAAATGTTATCTTCAGATTAAAGAGTCAGACAATAGATACATTTGTTTATTTTTTCAGTCATTCATTTTCCCAAATGCAAATTATTTAGTCTTTCATTTTCAATTGCTATACAGATGTCTTAGGTGAAGAAATGTAATTTCAATGACAATGTTCAATAATTTATTGTATGAGAAACTTTAGATGGAAGAGAAATATATATTGGAACTTTAGCAGACATAGCAGATAAATCGAGCCACAGACACTCATCTAATCCAGTCCCTGCCTTGACACTTTCAAGCAGATCTCAAACAATTCTCATAATTTCAAGACTCCATTTGCCCAGGAAAATAAATAATATTAACACCCAATAGCACTGATAATAAAATAATTCATAAATTATTAAATACTATTGTTACACTCTTTGCCTCTGTCAGATACTTGTAACTTAAATGTTATGTTGACTATAAAATAATCCTCACTCTTCCATCCTCACTAAACAAAGATCCACAACAATATTTTGATATTATCTATGGACAATAAAAAAGTACAGTATCTGCTATATGTTTAAAATCAAAGAGCCATTCTCACTTACAGTTTCAACACATCAGTGTATAATGATTTACTTAAATATGTTGGAAATTGTCAAGGTTTGGAGCAGGAATGTGGCCCAGAAGCCTCGTGTGTTTGGAAGGTAATTCCAAACACATGGGGGTCAATCCACTGATTTCCAGAGCACCTGAGAGGTGGAGCCTAGATGGAAGGGGCAAATCGACAGGTCACACGTTGGAAGAAGCAGCTCTCTGGCCATGACCTAGAAGGGTGTAACCCTCTCGCTAGTTCCACCGTTGGTGCTATGGCCTTCCAGACCGCTATGAGCAACTCTTCTCCAGCTAGGCCCTCTGCTGTCCTATCACAAGTGCACTGAAACCTCCTGAAACTGACCTATAATATACTTTTGCTCACTTAAGTTATTGAGTAGTGGATCCCAGCAACAAAAAAGTAACTGAAACATTAATTGTTAAAATTTTAGCTAAGGAATAAACACAATACCATATCCAGCACACTCCCTTTTGTGTCTCCACAGATATGCACATTCAGGGTAAAATCAGGAAATCAGATCCCAATGTTTAAGCAATTTAGGATCAATGTTTTTGATCCTAACTGAGCTAGGAAGTGTATAAAGCTGAGTTTATTCTTTGATTTTTGAAGGTACATCATCGCCTAGTAATTTAATTTTTAAAAAGCTACTGAAAAGCCACTGGCTGGTTTCAGACATACAGATATTCACACTGATGGCTGTTCTTTCTCTGAATTATACTCACCAGTTTTTCTCCCATGAAAGAAGTGATTTTCCTTCACAATTTTTCTTTATTTTTTTTAAAACCTCTCTAAAACTATGACTGCCTTAACTGTCTGACAGAGATTGCTGCCACCAAACATTTATCACCTTAAGATGATTTTTTTTCACTTGATATTAGAATGGAAATTAGGATTTAATATATTACTGGTTTTATATATAACTTCCCACAAACAAAGTAGTAATAAATTATTGTACAGACATAATAAGCATGTGAGGGCTCTGAGTAATCATAAATAGTAATGACTATCTTCACTATTAGCATTTTAATAATAATTTATTAAAACATAATGAAGTGCTAATCAATCAAAAACATACCATCAAAAGAGATTTGCTTTTGGTATGGTTTTATTCCAGCAAAAACTGAAGTTATTTTTTCAAATGTTATGAACACAGATTAGGAAAAATTTACAAAAATGTATGCTATTAAAATTCAGAGTTTTGGCAAATTTTTTATCATAAGAACAAAAAAGGAAAATAACAGCTGGAATTCAAAACATTTAAAAGCATGTCTTAACATATATGAACTGCTGAGTTTTTGTCAAGTATTTTAATAGTTATCTATTTAAAAATTAGTTGTCTTGTAAAGTGAAACTACTCAATTTTTGATAATCATATGCCTTGAATTGGGAGTATGTTGTTCATTATGGTTTAAAATGCTTCGTCTATGTTGAGTTTTAAAACAACCAGGAAAACAGATGTCAGACATCTAATGTTGCTGTTCTCAATCAAGAGATCATTTTTAGTTTAACTGTTCCTCATCTCAGACTGTAATGAATTTGCTTTCACATGCATTTCTGGTCACAAGAATTGCAACCCCTAAAAATGTGAAAGAAGCTGAGATTTGCAAATGCCCCAGACATTGTTATGCAAAGAAAGTCTCCGTCTAGCCAAAAAGAATTTAGGTGTTAATTAGGAGTGTGCATTGAGTTTTGTAAGAAAAGACAGTTTCTTAAAAGAACTTCTATTGAACCCATCAAATAAATGCAATGCGCTTAAGAGTGGGAAAAGATGGTTGTGACTCAAAGACCTATATTCTCTTTGCCTTTTGTTTTTATGTTTGATAAAAAAATCAGAATGGAAAGCAAAGCATAATTGTCTTTATTCTCTCTTGACACCAACTATTGTGCACCTTAATATTAACGTAGGTGATTAACAGGGATCCAGTGAATATGAGCCGCATGAGACAATGGAGCAGGTGTAGCTGGATGTGTAGATTGTGAAATTCTGCATGTGAATTCCAGGAGACATTCTGTACATTTACCAAAACTTATTTCTAGCTAATAAAATGGAGAAATAAAATATCATTTTTAAAACATTTTAAATATTCAACATTTTTATTCTTTATTAAAATAGATTAACTAACTCGGGATTAGCACGTAACACGTTTTTCTTACAACTATATCGTGTTCCGCTTTATCATAAAATTTAATGTAAGAACATACTCCTTCATTCTCTACAAGGGAATTTACTGAAATGCTGGAATGATCATGTCCTGGAGCTCTGCTTGCAATATCTGCTTAAAACAGAGTTTCACAACAGTATTTCATAATATCTTCTGTCGCATTTTCTGTGTTCACCTTGCTTGTATTTAATATAAATTCGTATAAACCTATGTGCAATACATAAGAAAAGCTCACCATGTCGGCAGTGACTATTAAGTTGAAATTGTATTCTCACATAGGGTACAACATGCCTTTGAATTGATATATTGTTTAATATTTAAAAAGTCACTGTTCTACATCTTTCTGCCATAATTTCTTGGCAAAGGCCACATGTGTCTTGCTACCTCCAGAGTGCGCTTGCAACAATGGAGTGATCTAACTGTGTCACATGACCATTGCCATCTGTGGCAGGCCAATTAGTGAGCAGCCTGGAATCCAGCGAAAACACTTTTGAGGGAGGCACAGTTATTTATAACTTGATATTTATGGAGAACTCAGTAGTAAAACTCAGTCTCATAAAGGACCAAAGTTGCCGCTTCTGCAACCCACGGTATATTGCACATAAAGGCCGCTTCATCAATCATGCATGAAGACAAGAGAAAGCTTCACATTTTCAAAGACATTCTTTTTTTCTCTAGTCATATTAGTAAGGAAACAGTCAAAACAGTGCTAAAAAATCAGTTCTGCTCATTTTCATATTAATATGCATGGTGCATTAAACATCAAACTAGAGCATTTTATAAGCAGCCCTATATGACTTCCTTTGATATAAAAATGTTTTCAGGTACTTCACTGACATTTTTCTAACTAGTCTGAGTCTACAATTCTATAATATTCTCCAAAAACCAAAAGAATGAAAAAGATTGAGAACAAGCAAGGAAATAAAGCAGAGTGCTAGCTGATTAGTAGTAGCAAGATAGAGTCATGAACCTAACTTGCCCCTCTAGAACTAGTCCTAGCTACTTTAATCAACTAGGGAAATATTTTTTCTCAATATATAAATTCACCCATTTTTAAATTCTGTACTCAGTAGCCAGTCTATAAATCTATTTTGTGATTCAAACATTCTTATAACACTACTGCTTAGTTTGAAGAGTCAACTAATCTATCTGTAATAAAACACGTATATGTGCTAAATTAACAAACATAATACATCAATGGAAGTTAAGCCTAAGTTATGCCACCAAAGCATTGTACAAATTAATATATTCATAATGTATTAAAATATATTTCCTCTTATTAATATTTTATTATATATATATATCATGATAAAATATGGCATTAAAATATAGTGATCATCACCTCTCATTTTTTATTGTGTTTTCTAATTAAACTATATAGCATGTCTTTGACATTACTAGCAGCATATCCTTTTTATAACTGAAGAGATTGAAGGTTTTATTTGCCAAGTGATTTATTCTAAGTCACTGAGTTACTGGTAAGTAAATACAGAATTTAAGTCCGCATCAGTTCTTTCTTAAGTGTGACCATAAAATATAGAATTTAAACTCAAATCAGTGCTTCCTTAAATTAGAGGAAAATAACAATTAAAATGGCAAAACATGGTTTACATAGCTGTATCTGAGGTAAAATAAATATATATAGCTAGATACAAAGGACACAGATGTGGAAGAAGCCAAAATAGAGATATAATATAGAATCATGTATTTTCTGAAATATTTGTGCCTTAGTAGATGCTCTATCCAAAAATTATACTATAGATGATAATTGATATATTTTCATAAGAATTCCTTATAAATTAAAATAAAAAACAAGATTAGGTTTACATTTCTCTTATGGCTGAGGATGTTGAACATCTTTTCATGTGTTTATTGGCCATTTGAACTTCTTCATCTGAGAACTGTCTGTTCTTTTTCCCATTTTTCAATAGGGTCTTTGATTTGAGGGGCCAACTTTTCTTCAGTTCCCTGTATATTCTGGTTATTAGCCTCCTATCTGAGGTATTGGTGGTGAATATTATTTCCCAGTCTGTCAGAATCCAATTCCAAGAGGAAAGGATAAAAGTATCCTGATTGTTCAAAATAACTCTGATTTTGAGGGCCATAAAGATAAAGTGGCAACTTAGGTTGTATTAATTAGCAATTTCTGGTGTCATGTAGGTGACTCAGATTGAATAACATGGCTTAATCACATAGTTCACTCAAGGTCTTCACTGTCCACCCTTTATACAAATTTAGATTTGTGGTTAAATAAACTTAGACAAAGAGAGGAACAGTTGACTTATGCCCATTCATCTTCACAAACAAATTCCTCATGTGTTAAAAGCAAAGAGTAGGGTTGGAGAGGAAGACACGGATCGCAATCGTTTTCTATTGATGTAGGACTGGATCCTGGCCTCTAATCTTAGTCTTCCCTGGTAACAAGAAACTCCCTAAAGAATGAAGGAGTGGCTTACCTGAGCAACTTCAAGCCTCACCTTTACCTGTTCTTGTACTACAGGCCCTCTTTGAGAGACAAGACTGAATTTCTCTTCAAATATTCTATTAGTAGAAGCCTCCAATTTTGTTTCTGTGTGGTGGTGTTGACTTTTTGATAATGTCAACATTTTTAAACCTGTATTCTTGAAACGTTAACTCATGCATCAGTGTTTTCCTATTTAAGTCAAGAAAAGAGCAGTTGTCCAAGGATAGCATCCAGCTGTACTTGACCACTTCCCTCAGTCACTCCTCTCAAGGTAGAAACCATTTTAGCTCTTTCTCAGACTTCTTACCTGGGTTAATATCAACTGTACACAGTGCTATGGACTGATGAATAATATTGACCTGATTATATAGGTTTCTGAAGACTAAAGGGTAGTGATTTGTAGCATGTGGACAGTTATTGCATTTTAGTATTAATTCATCTATTTTAATAATTTTTACAAATTTAATTCAATAGTCTCACACATATGTAAGCAATATAATAAATACACTTTGAGTATTAGATTACTTATTATACAGTATGAAATTTGAGATTGCTGATAGAAAAATATCAATTTATAAAACCTTAAACTACAATGTTATCTGTAACCCTGTTACCTTCCAGATAGTCACAAAATCAATGACCCCCTTTGTCTGTCTCTCCCTTCTCGGTTAGAATTACAATCTGGGTGGAGTAATACATGATAAGCCTGTGCTTTTTTCTTATGTGTTCAATGACTGTTCTTCTTTAAAATCTACAGTGATGAATAATGTAAAATTACTTTTGCTAAAATAAATTAAGTAGAACAAAATCACTCCAAGAGCCTCAGATTAGAAGAGCAGTTTGGACCACAAGTGGCACATTCCAAGCCCTGGATTTTTGGATGACTTCATTAACTACTTTTGAAAATGTAACTTTCAAATGTACATCGCCCCTCATTAAAAAGTGAAAGTGAACATTCTCATTCATATTTAAATATACACATGTAATAACATCACAATATTTCAATACTAATCACTTAAACAGCAAAATCTAATATACAATTTATAAATGAGCTGAATAACTTTGCACATTAAAATAAAAACAGCCTCATCACAACTTTTTTTCTGTAGTATTTAACATGTTAATTCTGATATTAAGTGCTAACTCTGCAGTCCATGTGGAAAGAAAGTTTAGAAAGCTAGTAGGCAATAGCATAGCGGCCAAGGTGGAGACCATTTGTCTGAATGCAAATTATATTCCAGTAATGTGTCCTCAGGTAATTTTACTCAAAACAAATTGAATTCTCAGCAAGAACTGCTAATCACAAAGAGATATAATCCATTTTTTTATTTTGTCTGAATGGTATTTCTCCATAGGTGTTCAGCCTAGCGGTGGCCTTTTTCAAGCTGTGTGTGAATCTATCCAACTGCATCGTCTTCACATTAGGGAGTTTATCATTATGCTTTTATTCCCAGTTGATGCAAAGTGGCCCTGTTGTAACAGGAAGCCACACAGCGAATTTACAGGGTAATTTCTTTTACTTTCATATTGTCATTCTGATAGTATATCAAGCAAATTCTTGCCTTTCTGGTTGGTAGAAAGATGGGTGAAAGCTTAAATTTCTTTGTTCCCTCAAGAGTTGTAAAATATGGGCTAAATTATCATAATATGACTGGCTTGAAAGAGTTACCTGCAAATCCCAATGGAGAAAACATGACGAATGAATGAATGAGTGCCTCTGAAAGACAAAATGGTTTCTAGTCATTTGGTAGCTCTGGACAATAAAATATGGCTTTTTGATAGGCATTGCCCACATTTCTAACTGCTATATTATGCAGTTGTCGACTACATGTCATCAGACATGATTCTGAAGGCCAGAAGAGTAATATTTCATGGAACCAAAACCAGAAAGTAATTTAAAAGTCAATATCTCCCACCCTGAGTTTTGACCTGTTTTCAAAGATAAATAGAAGAAATGCACTAGACTTCTGCCCAGTGTTCCCATTGTGAGAGCGGTAGTCCAGTTTTGTTATTACTATTATTTTAATTGTCTCTGTAGATTGTACAAGATTGTAGTTTAGTTCACTTAGATTGTTAAATTCTTGAGGAAAATAAGAAACAAAGAAACTTTTCTTAGAGATACTAGGAGGGACAATATTAGGGGACAGAGCATATCTTCAGGCTTTTTCCTTTTGTTTTCAAAGCCTGAGGTAATTGCTTCTAAGCATAAAGCCCAGTCCATTCTAGGGCACCTTTAGAGCCTGCTTTATGGAGGATGGTGAGTAGACTGAACAGAAAGTGAAATCCCTTAGAAAAGAGAAAGTTAGTCTAAAAAGGAACACTTGGATATTTGTAAAAATGAAATACAATACTAACTGACCATATAAACCTAGATTATTTGAAATAGAATGATAAAGTAAATAAAATAAATTCACAAAGTATTATAAGGAAATATGGGTACATATATTTGAAATTAAATTTATAAATAAAGCGTTGGTCAATTAAATATGATAAAGTCAGGAAAAGAAATATGTACATGAAAACTTTGTCCTGAAAATTGTCATTATGTTTGTACACACAAGACATTATCTTTTACATTAATATCAGGGCAAGTACCAATACCTAAAACCACTTTTTTGTACAAAAATAGGGAAGAATCAATTAATTACTTCAGATATCATTTACTATAAAAACTTCTAGAAAAAAGTCTTCTCTGATTAGAAAACTAAATGGAAAGTACACTGCTAAAAATAGTTTTGTTGTAATTTACCAAGAAGAGTTTCCTTGTCAAATTTTTTTTTCTTTTAGTCCTGAAAAAATGATACTTGAGTCACCTTGGGAGCATCCCCACACATCTACATTGACACCCCTCACATTCACATAGCATGGCAAGTTGGGTTATAAATGGCAAAAGAGAAAAGTGGGCTTGAGGAAGGGCTACTTTTCTTGGGTCTCACACAGGGCTTTCCCACTTTTCAGATCTCACACAAGGGCTTTATTCCTGAGTCATTTGTGTGTTGCCCAACTAATGTCACCATCCCCTCAAGCATCTTTTTTTTCCTCTGAAACAGGGTATCTCTCTGTAATACAAGCTGGTCCTGAACCCACTACATAGCCTAGGCTGGCCTCAAACCCACAGCAACTGGCTCTCAGCCTCCTGATGATTGGTATTCTAGGCCTCCATCATGCCCCTCAACTGTTATGTGGGGCTGAGGCACAGAACCCTGGGCTTCTGGCTTTCTAGGCAAGAGCTCTGATTACTAAGCTATGCCCCCCAGCCTTCTTGTGTCTTAAAATACTTTGTCCTTTATTTCTAAAGCTTTTCCTGAGTCTCTCTGATTTTTATCACATTCAAAATTTAAACCATCATTATAAAAAGCAGTAGAGGTCAGGGTTTAAAAGCATGCAACCTTTGTAGTTAAAAAGATATGGGCTGAAATTCAAATTTGGAAATAACTCAATAATATTAAATAATTATAGTATTAGGTTACTTCACAAATTATCAGTTTCTTTTATGGGAAAATATACGTGAAAAATAGCACATTAGAGTTAATGAGAATTAAACACAAGCGTGTGTATTAAACATTCTTTTAAAAAATCAAAAATAAAAGAATTCCATAAGAAGCCATTGTTATTATATCTCGATGCCTCTCATGCAGTGACCTTACTTTGATCTTTCTCTTCAACACACTTTAAAAACCCCATGGGCATTTTAACTCAAATCAACCTCTTTGGAACTGAACACATCATTTCCTAAAGTATGTTCTTTCGCATTTTTTGAGTTAGGCCTTAATCCTTGAAGGCATCTTTCCTCTTTCACTCTTTATCCCTTCTGTTTCATCAGCAAGGCATGGAGCAGTTCGTGAAATATGTCCACATTTCTCATGACTCCTATAAGTGCCTTCTGTCTGGGTCTTACTGACTTTTATCTTTGAAAGTACAATTCAAAGAATATTATTTTCTCGATGTTAATGTTCTGGTGACCACAATCACTACTGAGTTTGAACACACTAGAATTTCACCCACATGTGTAAGGCCTTTATAAAAGGTTTCTTCATGATGTAAACACTTAAAATCGCTTCCTCATTATTTCTGAAGCATATATAACACATCATCATTGTTTGTTTGTATTAATAAATATTGGGTAATATAATTCCTCTGTTCAAACCTGAAGTCTGAGATACTTGTATTTAAGAATCTGTAATACCAATCAATTTTAAAAATATTATTTTCTTATGTCCAATTTAAGCAAATCAAGTATTTTACAAAAATGATCAACTTAAAAGGTTAACATTTAAAAAAGCTTAAGAATTAACTCACTGGTGTATGATACTAAAATTAATAGAATTAACTGGCCCCTTCTTATGCTAAATGAAGAGATTAGCAAGCGAGCAACTTAATAAAGGGTGCATACTGAAAGCAGATTCATGGAATATCAAAATGCTAACACATACATATTAAATATCTTCAGGTTGAAACCATTTTTGGCACCATGAGTTAATAATAGATGTAATGAAAAAGGATTTTGCTTTTTTCCTAAAATGAACGCTATGAAATTATATTTTCCTAAAATATCCTTGTAAGTCTCAGAGATTTCATTCATGTTAACAAAAACTCATTTCCACAAGTACTCTACAGCGTTGTTGGGCATAGCGTTTTCCACAAGGTCAAAGTCTACTGCCAAGGCCATTTTTCACCTCACTAATATTACATCACACCACTTCCCCATTTATGTTTTGCCTTGTCACTTAAATGGCTTTTCAGCACTAACCATGCTAGTGTTTAAAGAGTTTTTTTTTTTTTTCTAATTTCTAGGTTATTTATACTCTACAAGGTCTTATGCATAAAGCTTCCTTGTAGAATGACTCTATCCCTCATGTAAATTAAATTATGCAGACGAACACCTATGTGCTGCCAGTCTCTCATTTGTCAGACAAATATCAAATTCCACATTGCACTCAGCTAGGAGAAATTTTGCTACAGATGAAGGCGTCAAGCATTTTTATCACTTAAAGCAAAGGAAAATGACAGAATTATGCTTACAGCCATCATATAGGTAGTTCTCATTTTGGCTTTTCTTGGATAGAGAGCACAACTGTAGATCACTTGGTCTGTGAGAGTTTTATTGAATCAGAAGAGTATGCCATAAATAGTGATTTGCAACCTTCCCAAATTCCAGTTTGTACAAGTCCACAAGATAAGTTTCTAAGCTAGAGAAGAGTTTCTGGTTGTTGATAAGAAATATTTACTGAGAATTACCTGCATGTGCATATCTGGAATATTTAGACACCATTCAGTACAGATTGAGTCAAAATTTATAGGTCAAACATACTAATTATAGATTAAAACTGTGTAGGATACAATATGACAATCATTCTGTGCTTACATAAAGTTTGTTTGAAAAATAATTGAAAACTATGAGTTCATATTTTCCCCCATTAAGACTGGGTAAAGTATTTTACCTAACTTACCCACATGTGTTATTAATTTCTGCTTAATTACAGATGTCTCCATGTGCCAGATGAAGTTAGAAAATACAGTAGTAATTCATTGATTACAGTCGGGGGAAGTTCTCTAAGTCTCTTGTGATTTTTCCAGTTTTACTAGAGTGGCACCAACTGGTATCCACTTCATACTATCCTTGCAGACTTTTATATAGTGGTGCCATTCAGAGTAAAAGATAGGTTTGCCTGTTTTCTTCCAGAGTTGAGGCCAGGCATTATGATTACTTCTAAGAGATTTGGATTTCCCAAGCCCATAGTTCTGTTGAAATGGATGCTCTGTGTGTAATCCCTCCCCTATCTGTGTTCCTCCCATAGGACTCAGTATCAAGAGAGATTGAAGAGCACGGGTGCATGTTCATGGTATTTTCTATACTTCTTGTAAAAGCGGTTCATGCTTCCGACACATTAGTCACATCTCTGCCAGAATTTATGAGACCATAGCAAGTTTCTTATTTTATGAGATGAGTAAAATGCTAAAACTTACCATTAGTAAAGATAATTTTAGAAATAGACATAGGATGCTGACTAAGACATAGCCTAGATGAATAATAATAATCTTACAGGCAGAATAACTAGGTTTGAAGGAAATTCACGGAGATCAATAACAAATATGTTGAACAAATTATACGGTCAACAAGGAAGTAAAGAGTCCTCTACTTTATCCTGTGTAAGTAAAGAGGAAGCTGAGGGTGGTCCTAGGTCGAGAATTGTTAAGTAGACTCAAAGACAATTGGCAAAATGTTGTGTTATGTAGAGGCTCCTAAGCAAACTGAAGTAATAGGGAATTATTCAGTTGGACAAATGGAGAGAGAACAACATATGCTAAATGTCTCCATCATAATAACATACTCATTCTAAAATTAATCTTTCAAAATATAGTGCTACATGATCTATTGCCAAGGGTTTTTTTGGATGTCACAATTAAAATATGGCAGAGAAAGCTATGCATGTGTCCAATAATTTTCCTTTTCCTCTGGAGCACTCAGCTGTAACATATTTCTCATAGTCCTGCTCTGGTTAGGTGTGGCAAAGCTATTCAATACTTGAGTTATGACCCATGGAATGTTGACAAAAATAGTAGACAGCATGTATAAGCCCATAGACATTTCTGCAGAATTTCATAGGCATTTTCTCTCTTCTCATGTCAGCTTTGTTGCATGTAAATGGTCTGGTTGAGAATTCTAGAGCTCTAAGAAAGGGATCGGCTTATCCTATTTTATCTGATTTTTATATAAAGTGCATAGTAGAATTATCACAGGTTTGTAAACACTTAAGCCCTCAAACACATGTTGTACTTTATTTTTATAGCCTTTTTTTAAAATGAAGTGTTCTTCATTGTAAGGGCATGAAAAAACAAGATATGAGATGAATTTCACCAATGGAAGGGAAAATACAGACAGAAACATAAATCATTTTTGGAAACGTACAATTTTAGTACTGGGATATGATGCAGTTATCTAAGACCTTACAAATGTGAGGGTCCCTCACATGTCTGGTACTGTTGTAATATTTCTGATAAGTTAAATCTAATGATGAATTTTCTCAGATACCATGAATTTTTTTAAGTGAAAAAGAAAGCTAATTAACTTTACTCTTATCTTGACCTTTGGAAAATATATCAACAGCAGCTAAAGAACAGAAAATGTTAAGAGGATAATAACTTCTTGAAAAATTCACAACAAAAACAAGTGTATTGCTTTGCCTTTATTGTGTTGTCAGCTCTAAGATGGATTATTTATCTTAACATTATTGTTAAGATTGTTTTATAATTACATATTATAATATATACACTAGAGTGTATTAATTCTGATAGCTGCTTGATTCATATATAGAACGTAGGCAATGTGTATTTCCATCTAACAAATTCATTTGATTTTTAATGTTAACATCTTTCTAATCTATCAACCAAAGTGAATGACTAGTTGACGGGCATTCCTAACCATCAAACTAATGTTCTTTCAAAATGAGAAGCTATATAATATTTTAAAATCATAATGTGCTTTGTGAACTAAGATATAATTTCTCCAGAAGTTAAATGCTTATAAAAGGCCAAGTTACTCTATTTGCTCTAAATCACCTATACAGTATAGCATCATAAATCCATTCAAGGCTTCAGTATTTTGGACTTGACTTTATGTATTTTTACACTCATATTATTCTTGTTAAAAATAAATCAGTTAGACTAATGGGCTGCCATCTTGGTTTGTCTAAAATATGGTGCATTGAACAAACATGTTTTTTTGAAAGTGGTCAAGGAGGTGAATTATTTGAGTATTGTTCTATCCTGCAGATTATGGGAACCTGAAAAAAATAAATAAAATTCTCTGACTAAAGGCTGACCAAGAGAAAAAGGGACAGGTTGTAAGCATGAATCTTATTGGAAAGACATTTGATGGTTAAAACATTTATTTTTCTACTGATCATTTTACCATTCAATGTCCTTGCCTTACTAGTGAAACCACAGAGTTAGGATAAAATCATCTACCTCTTGGCTACACGTTTGCAAGTTTGATACACAGTTCGATTTTTTTTTTTCAAATTTGCTTTTTAGTACAGCACCTAGTACTTTATACAACAAATTTTTCAGAGTAGCAGGTGATGATGATCAATGATGATAACAATGAATAATCTCTATGCCAAACACTGGCAAAGTTTTCTAAGATAATATATAATAAGAAAGATATGCAGTAAGTTATTGCACTTACATGTGCTAATACATGCTTCACAGACTTTATAAGATTTGTATTTCCTATGAATTTAAGACCTAGATTTGAGCATGTAGGATTATGATAAAAAATGAAATAAGTTAAATCAAATGCATATTAAAAGCAATCTTGTACATAACATGCATCACATATCCTTAGTGGTCAGACACTGTCTAGTGCTTTAAAGTAACAATAAATCAGGCTCCAATTTACCAAGACAATAACCACAATGAGCAAGGTTTACATAAATCTATGAAAGATGAAATTTTTACACAGAGAGTGTTTTGCCCCAAATTCAGTGTTGTTCAAAGTGTAGGATTAACTCTCAGATCAACTGGTCGCTTGTCTGACAGGACAATCTTATACGCCACTATCAAAGCTGGTTATATATCCCAGAACTGTGCACAGCTTTTAAAGTGCTTTATTATCAATATGTTACCAAAGCGTATGGCTCCAACTCCAATCACAGTTTGTGGATAAAATAAAAAATCTTATATAAGGATTAAAAATATAGAATTAACACTAATATATTGCGTAATTGGCTACATTATACAAGTAGCCACAATCTGAATATCAGTACTTACTGTTTATTTCATTATCAAACATATATATTCCTTCAAAATTTGGCATGCACGGTAAAAAATGCTCAAAGGGTCAATTATAGTGCAATATTTAAATGAGACTAAAGGACATGTAAAATGACATAAATAAAAGAATTTGAAATTTAAAGATATTGACACCCTAAAAGGGTTTAGTAGTAACAAAACATTAAATAAAAGAACTAACTTTAAAACATTTACTTTCATAGTTAGAATTTACAAAACTGCAACCCACTTCTAGATTTAAATCACAAAGTTATCCTTATTTAAAACATTCAATTAAAAACACATCAAGAACTCTATTATGATCAGCTTGTCTAGAAATTTTCTACATGCTTCTTAATTTTCTCCGCATCCTTACAGATTTTAGCAGTATGAAGTTGTTCTATTTTGATGGGGTGAACTTCATTATATTTATTACTCAGAAATAAATCTGTTTTCAGTTTTCAAGTTGCTTGATTACTGTGTGTGTGTTTGTGTGTGTGTGTGTGTGTGTGTGTGTGTGTGTGTGTGTGTGTTTATATAATTGGGCCAAAAAATAATAAAGGAAAGAACTTGGAGAAAAAGTTAACTTCATAATGCTTCCCGTCAGAGTCAGATACTCAGCACAATTGCTATTAGTGAGTTGGACATACCTGACAAAGGGCAGAGGGCATGAGCTCACTGTCCATTTGATCATGTCAAAGTTCAAGAGCTGGTGAGGAAGCTAAATCCATAGACAATGTGTGCGTAGTGCCTCAAAAAACATCTACAGAAAGCTGTTATGCTTCTTTGATTCTCTGTAACATCTTTCTCTTGAATAACTATGAAACCACCGATAATAGTTATCACATTGTGGGAATAAAGGCAGAGTGTAATCACAGAAAGACATGATAAATGATTGGCTCATATTCAGGTGCTGCTCCCAAGTTTGCCACCGTGTTTTTGATTCTAAAAGTTAATTTCATATGGCTGAAGCTTCCAAAAGCTGCCATTTAATTTTAATTATTTTGATCTTTTATCAACAACATTATTATACTCAATAGCAAAAATATAAAATAAACAGAAATGGACAGTAAAGCCAATCTCATTTCACACTATGTACATATTCAAAAATTCGGAGTTCAGCATAGTAGGACAAGCAATCTGGAAGGCTGAGGCAACAGCATCACAAATTCAAGCTCAGCCTGGGCTATACAGCAACTTAGACTATTTTGAAATAAAAAGGTGTGAAAGCTCTAGATTTAAACCTTAGCACTGGGGAAAACAAAGATTGGGTTGTCTGTACTTTGACCCTTTATTGCCTCCATTGCTAATTTTCATTCTCACTGCTTTTTTTTTTTTTTTTGGGGGGGGGTGTTGTTTGTTTGTTTCCTCCTGACTCCATTTTATTCTTCCATATCCCAATTGTCATGACTCTGTCCTAGTATCTACAGAGTGTTTTAAAGCTTGCACCAGTTCAGGGGAAACTGACTAGAAAATCTAATTAGAGCAAGGTTCAAATATGCCAGCTAAAAGAAAATAAATGTTTTTTATGTGAAAGATAAATTTTCTTTGAGCACCTAAACAAAGGCAAGATATGTTAAACACCATATGGTTTCTTGGACTTGGAAAACCCAGAACACAGACATTCTTTGGAACCATATGAAGTGATAGCCGGAGCCGGGGGAAGGGACAGGGAGGGGATGGGAGGGTAGAAAATGGGAAGGGATTGTGAAGTCGATGTGATACATAGATGTACGAAACACCCAAATTCATTGTAAATACTATGCATTACATTTGTATATTAATAAAAATAGTGGGAAAAAGACAGTTCTTTTAAGTGTCCTCATTTTAATAATTTTACCTCATCCCTTTTATTGTTGTCTATGAATCTCTTTGTAAGCTGAATATGATTCTGAGATCTCAGGGGTCACAATAAGACCCAGTTTTTAATCTTTTTTTAAAAAATATTTAGAGCTCTTTTTTCTCTGGGTAACTTGGGCATCATCTGTGTATCTTACTTAGTTTGTAGTGGGCCCAGGGAACCTTTATTGGGGAGCATGAATGATGTTGGGCCAACATTACAGAAATAAACATTGAATATTAGGATATCACTATAAGAAAAAATGTCTGCATATTCAATTTTTCAATGGGAGAGCAGCCATTTGAAAGCCACAAAGAATACATGGTGAACACAATCGTGTCTTTATTCCTCTACCATGCCTCAGAAACTAATGGTTGTACACACAGAGCATTTTAAAGTAAATCAGCCTCCAATCTTGTTTAAAGGATGGCCTACACTAGTTTAAACAATTCTATAGATTTTTACAAATCAAAAGTAACTAAAAGGGCAGGGGTGTAGCTCAGCCTTTAAAGTATTTGCCTAGACAATAATAGTTATGTGGGTGATGGGACTAGACTTCTGTAGATTATATAGCTTATTACTAGGAAGAATTCCTAAAATATGAACAATAAAGGAAGCCACAATTGTTGGATAACTTCCAAAAACACCCCTATAGAAATTATTGAACTAGACATTAAACTTCTCAATTTTGATGACTAGATTTATTCCCAAGGATATTCTCAATGACTACAGACATTGTTTCTATACCTTAGGTTATCAGTGATGTTCAATGACTATATCACACAGGAGCATGCATTTTTTCTCTTATTTGCCAGAGAGCCAGACAAACTTGAATTAAAAAAAAAATCTTTTCCCTTTCACCTATACAGTGCAAAAACTGTGGCTTAAACTCAAATATATCTGGGTATGGAAGAGAGTCAGGTATAGAGGCCAATTGCCCTGGGCACTCTAGGTATGATAAGGCAACTATTAGGGAGGTAACAAGGTATCAGTTTACATGTTTTGCAACACTAGCTTCAGAAGAACTATGTGACCAAAAGGATAGACCCATGATATCTTAATGCCATTATATTAAAAATGACTTTTCAGTTTTCTAAGACTAATTTCAACAAAATTCCAGGATTTGTCACGAGCATGATTCTAAGACCAGCAACATCATCACATGCAAGGTTCTTAAATTTTGTTTGAGATTTACGGAAGCAGAAACTCTGGGATAAGTTTCCACACTAGTTTGACAAGTCCTTCAGGTGATTCCAATAAGCAGACACTAAAAAGCCATTCTTCTGACAACAAAATGAGGACAAAAAATTACCCATTCCTCTCAAAACTTTCTTATAATTCAAAATATAAACTGATACAGAGTATGAATTTTTTACTGTGTTCACTGTGAATAAGTCATCAGGAGTGCAGTAAATACATACATACACATTTAAATGTTTTAAATATATAATTTTATGTTATATATTGATATATATTTAAATTTTAATATATAGCATATATTATATAAATCTATGTTTAAAACATATATATATATATATATATATATATATATCAGTTCCTTTTGAGTACAAAGAGATGAAAAGTACAAAATTATTTTCTTTGGCTAAAATATAAATTTATTCTAATTTCTATCTGAAGTTAAAATTAGTTTTAAACCATTTAAGTGACTTGTAAAAAGATTTTACCTTCCATTATTAAGAATGTACTGACAAAAAAATCAAATCAGAAGCACATCCATCTTTCACATGCTTGTGTTTGCACAGTGTCTCAGATATGCTATGAAAACAGTCCAAACCTGAGTATGTTTGTCCAGGGAAAAAAAAAAAAAAAAAAAAAAAAAAAAAAAAAAAAAAAAAAAAAAAAAAAAAAATATATATATATATATATATATATATATATATATATATGTGTGTGTGTGTGTGTGTGTGTGTGTGTTTGTGTGTGTGTGTGTGTACACCGTGTGAAAGAGATAAATTCTAGAATGAAGAAATCAAATGGAAAATACAGATAAACTAAATGTATCAATTTGGAAATATAAGAGAAAGTACATTTTACATTTTTAAAGTATTCTCTTCTACATCCCCCAACCAAATTTACCTATCATTGATCAAACAAAAACTTCAGACTAATTTACACTATTTTTTAAATTACCTTGTATACTTTGTACTAAATAACTGAGCAAATATTGAATGGTTATAAAGTTGAGTGATAAAACACTCAGTTTTATGTACAAAACCTAAAAAAAAACAAAACAGAAAAAGCACATAAAAATCAACTCAATGCCCAAAAGTCTTAAAAGAGGCTCTTTATCTGGCGGAAATCATAAAGCTCTTTCTATGTGACTTTCGTCACAGGATACCAAAGTCGATTGTCTCAACTCTTTCATTCATGAAACATAAAAATTGCTTTCAGAATTGCCATTTACATTACAAATTGATTCAAACAAAAAAAAATTATGCTCTTTATTTTTGTTCCAATAGTGAAGGCCATCTCAAGTATTTTCTTGGTCTCAGTGATATACTCACCACAGCAAATGCTTTAGTAGATTAAACGATCCAGATATATAACTGAACCAGAACAAGAATATGGGATGCTAATGTTTTCCTAGAGTTGAGGCATGGGATGGGGCTTTGATATCTGCTGCAGAGTTTCATCGCTGTCAATGAACATTGACCTTGGGCTGAGAATGTCAAATACTGGGGTGAAAACCAAGCAGACAGGAATCCAGAGTCACACAGGAAAGGAAACAGGAGGCAGATGGGGTGAAAGCCATCGGGAAAGGAGACAAAATGGGACCAAAGTTAGATCGCGCAGCTGCGGAGGGAGGTGAGGTGCAAAAAATAGAATCTTGCAATAGAGACGCAGCTCAGAGAGTGCCCTGCTAAAATGATTACATATGAAATAGGAATTCCTCCTAATGTCTAAAAGCAATATGCCCTGTGTGATTTTTCTGTGAATGATACATTGATGATTTTAAATGACCCCTTCATTTTAAATGACTTTAGCTGTAACCACACACTATAAATACATACATATATGTATCTGTTTATATTTAGAAGCAGAAAATGAAGGTACAACATAACATTTGATCCCTATTGTCCCACATAACTTGCTTAATATTTACTTTGTTATTGAATTCTTGGTATTTTCCAACACAGGGGCTCCACTTATTCAATAATCTATATCTTATTTATTCCATTTGAAGTGGTAGAAAGCTTCAAAATGATAAATTTTGTTGATGGCAACTATAAACAACATTTGATTCATATATACTGAAACTTGTTATAAGTAACGAATGATTTGGATGGAACGCATTTAACACTGTCGAGCGATGTACATTTATTATGGGAACACCAGTGCAGATGAGGCTGCGGTAGATAGTGAACCATCAATCAGATGCGACCCCACAACAAATTGGACCTCATCAACCGTTTTAATATGTCATGAAGCTTCCAAATAGACATCACGGGCCCATTTGTTAAGCCCAAACTACTTTTTCACTGACAAAGCAACAGACATTTGGTATTTTCATTTATATGTAATATCAAAATGAATCGATGTGATCTAGCCATCCAAACTAGAATTTCTATGAGGAAAGACCATTAAAATTCAGGCCTTACTTTCTTTACATGAACTACACTTAGTGCTTGTCTTTTTATAAAGATTGAATTTAGTTTCTAAAAATCTATAACATTTATTATTAAAAGATATATTTTTATGTAAGCGGAAAAGGAAAAATGTGTTTGCCACTGACATTTCTGTTATATAACTGAGTATTAAGATAATCTCACCTGACATTGCAAGAAAAACAAAAAAAAAATATGTGAATGTTCCAGTGATAATTGCACTATCAAAAATTCGTATAGTTACAAAAATACTTATTTCAAAAGAATCAATAATATGGCCTCACCTTCTGTTGTTAAAAATGCTTTTTATTATTCCTTTCTTCATGGCGACCACACACGAACTTTGTTTATCTCTGGAATTATTTGGGCACGTTTTATTTCCCCCATTAGGGCGCATAATTGCATTTTGCCTTATGTTCTTCCTTAGTCCACAGGACACTTGCAGGTCCAGACTGTTTTCGTGATTTTTCTCCTATTTCCTTGTACCTTTCTTAATTCAATCTACAATGGTTCTGTGGGCTCCGCTGTTTTAGAGTCTGCTCTCAAGCATTTTCTTAAAAGGTACACAGAAATACATTTTGTTCTCATTACTCAGGATTAAATTGAGCTATAATCCCAGGCCTTTTAGATTTTGAGACAGTCTTGCTAAATCGCTAATTTTCTCAAACTGGGCTCGAACTGGAATCCTCCTGTTTCAGGCTTTCAGAATGCTGGGAGGGAATCGCATGCCACCATTTCCAGCAACGTTAACACAACTACGGCGCTGGAAGTTCCAACTCTAGTTTTCCTGTATTAGTATTCGGTAAGTGCTGAAGGCAATCTGTTCGTGATCGCTCTTCGAAAATCCTTCCGGTGGCCGCTCGGATTCAACATGTCTCAGAGAAATGTTTCCTTCTCCCGGATGAAGCAAATCAAAGGAACGTTGAAGAATATTATGAAAGAATAACTTCGAAGTGGATATCTTCTAATGTAATGTTAAACATCACCTGATTTAAGTTTCTCAACTTTTTGCTTTTCTTCTCTTCTTTTGAAGCATATAATTCAATCGTTCATTTCTCTTTAAAACATCAGACTATGTCTTTTCTTATTTTCTCATGATGGGCAATTTGACGGTACTCCATTGTCCAAGTGAATTAACCATTATTTTCTTTTACAACCTTAAAATTTTTGCCAATTTTTTCAATGTCTATCACCATAAAATTTTCTTGCAATGCCTCAAAAATTACAACTAGACTGTTTCCTTCTAAAATCTGCATATATACGCGCTTAGCCAAAATGTGAAAATTTCTAAGGTTTTTAATATTTATATTTTTCTGCTGACTTAAATTATCATGTGTTTTAACATAAAATGTCAATAATATTTAAATTACTCAGAACTAAATTAGGTTAAATCAAATGTTTATAATTATGGACGCTAAATTTTGTTACTGCAAATTGATAATTATAATTTACTTCTCATATATGATAGACTCTTATTAAATATTGGCTAACAAAATAAAAAAACATTTTTAAATAAATTTATGAACTTTGACACTCCTGACCAAACTCCTAGTGAGATTTTAATATTCTGGCACTCTACAAATTGAATTGATATTTATGTACTTAAGTTGGGAAAAATTTGATAAAATATAAGAGAATTTATAAAATATAAGCTATACATAGGACATGAACATTACCATAAACACATATTTCAAGTACACTACTAACAACAATTAGTTTAAAATCAATGTATACTGGATTTGTATGTTGAACTACAGAAAATAATAAATTTCTATACTATTAATAGTGTACTTGGCATTCAAATGTAATTTGTGTTGGCATCCAAACTGATACTTCCTCATGCAATAGTTTTTGGCATTAAAAATCAAGAGCTTTAAAATAAAGCTATCTTTCAAGTCAATAATCTACTTGTAGAATCTTTGCTAAAGAAACAATTGGATTTAGGTTCAAAGATTAAAAAAATATATAGAGTAAAAGAAAATGAGATACAAAGTCATATATGTAGTATATAATGTATGATAGTTTATATAAAATTTACAATACGTAACAATACCTATTATATATAACTCTAAATATGTATAAGCCTTACCCTATTCATGTGCATTTTATAAAGTCATACACATGTTGACTAATATATGTGTTTTCATGGATGTTTTACACACATATACACACACATATATATAATGTATCTTCTTGTTTATGGAAAACAAAAACTCAGACAGGATTAAAATGATAATTCTTATGAGTAGAATGAAAGTGACTATTGTTATGATGGGTGATTATTCTCTTTTTGTTCTCTTTTAAGATTTTCTCTTATTTCCAGTGTTTTTACACTGATTATGTACTTTTTAAATGAAAAGATAAATTAATTAAAATCTTTAAACTCATACAGGATCTAACTTCTGCCAACTTGCTGTGATAATCACTAAAACTTGTCAAGAACTGCTATTTGCCAAGACTAAGAATATCTAGAAAATGCAGAAATTATTCAACAAATATCACCCAAAATTCATCATCAGAATATTTTATTCACACTTTCGAATATACTTTTTTCTTAGTTGCCTAATGTTCCTGAAATACATACTTAAAGGCACAGAATTCATTTATTTTGTTGATGTTTCTCTTTTCTGGGGAAAGTTCTTTGTTTTTTAGGCTGGTCTTAAACTACTGAACCACTTGTTTCAGCTTCATAAGTGCCAATGGGCAGATTTTCTATGTTACTAGAAATGTATTTTCAGCAGTACATTCAGATTCATAATCATTGAATCTTGAGTTATTCTTTTCTCCAATAATTATTTTTAAGTTTATGTAATAGGCATTTATCTCGGAGAACTGGTATATATATATATATACATATATATATATATACTATGTAATATATAAATACACACTTATTTGGCTTTATTATTATACATAATACTCTATATCTAAAAGGACATTCATGGAAAAGCAGAGAAGAAACAAAATCAACAGTAACTACTTTGACTTACAGATTGATAAATATTCAAGTACAGGTGTGGACAACCGAGGCTACAAGTAGAGCCTGTTATCTGTCACTCCTGCATGATTCAAAGGCAGTTTTAAAATTACCCTCAAAATAAAGCTGAAGGAAGGCATAGCTCAGCTGTTAAAGCACATGCCTAGCAAATACAAGGCTCCTTGGTCAATCCTCTAATACCACATAATCTAAGCATGACAGTACACGCCTCTAATCCCGGCAGTATGAAAACTGACTAGGAGGATCAGTATGAATTTGAGGCCAGTCTGGGGTATATAACAAGTTCAGGACCAGAATGGACTACAAATTGAGGCATTAACTCAATAAATACTGAATAATTAAACAAACAAAGGAAAACCAGGAATTAATGACACAATCAGATTTCCTTTGCTCAATTTATTAATTTTATAAACATAATTATTTTTATACAAAAATTCAGTTTAATCTGTAATATAATGACTAAACTTCTGCTGAATTTTTTTCTTTGACAACATAAAAGTTGACATTTGTTATGTAGAGTCTACTGGCAATTTTTATCTGCTTTAAATATTCCTATTGATATTAATCATTGTGACAAAATGATATTTTCTGATCATTAGAGGCAAAAAAGAAATTTCTATATTGTTTCCCTCCTGCTAAAATAGTGATTTTTAAATATTAGTATTTTGGGGTGAAGGGAATTCTCAGTCCTAAACAAATCATACCTTTGTGTGTTCGATAAAATCTATTATTTTTATGAACTATTTAAAATTGGCTACAAGAATCTGAACTGCTAGCCATGTTTTGAGTACATAATTTGTATGAGTTACTTAAATCGTTTTTGCTTAAAATAATCAAGCTTCAGCCAAAACTAAAAGAATTAAAACAATTGCCATTAGTTATAGGGAAATGTCCTTGTCCACTTTTCTGCCCTATCAACTCTTTCCATATACCCATTTACAGTGTTATGTAGAAATCACTCTAAATTATTAGCATCACCATTTAAAAATAATTTGTCAATTTATGTTATGTACAAGCAACCACTTTAGCTGAACCTGACTGCAAAAGAACACAGAGCCTGTGCTGGAAGATCAGAGTGCATCACCTTTCAGCAGCCTTTAAGTCATTTCCTGTGGTTCATGATGCTAGAAATGCGACTTTTAAAAAATCATCTTAGTGTTTAACTCCACATCTCAAAGTCCTTCCATGAGTACCCAAGTTTCATTCTCCACTTCCTCCTTATCTGTAGGATTCTTCAGAAAGGCTGAAAACTTAAACCAGTTATGTTGTACCTTTTTCGTAATAGGAGGCTTCACAATACCCCAAGATTCTCAACTATGGAATGACAGACAATCTTATGAATGCTATGCTGTGACTGATCCTCAGTAGAATTTCTAGTATTTATCTACGTTTATGTATTATTCAGACAAATAGCAACCCTAAAATAGAAAAAAGCTTTTTATCTCTTGAAACTTTTATTGAGTAGGGCTCAAAGGCACACAGTTAAAATGCTACTCTGTGTATTTAATGTAAAGTGAAAAACTGGTTTCCATTTTAGATTCACTGGCAATAAGACAAATAAGGAAGCATGTATGACAAGTGAAGAACATACATATGAAAAATTAAAACTTAAAATTAATTTGAACTTATAATGTAATGCACCACGTGGAAAAATCTAAAAATCAATTTCCAAATGAAACAGCTTGAAACTTTTTCTCACCATCTGGTTTTGGACCTGGCTCATTCAATTCCAATTTTGCCCTTGTGAATACTCCAACTTTATAAGTATTACATGAAAAAGATATCTGCCATGCTACCTAACCCTATCTGATTAAATTTATTAAAAGAGTTATTTTTGATTCTTCTACTTCATCAAGATTCACCAAATATCTTCTTAATGGTAGACACATTCGTCTATATTTTAAAACCAAATGAAGTTTAGCATTTTATTTATTGGAGTAATGAATCACAATTGCATTGTATTCGGCTAAAATAAATAACAATGACATATATTTAACATCTTTAATGATTCTAAAATACAGACTGCTGAATTCAAATAAAGAAAAAATATGCAGATTTGTCTGAGTTATAAACCAAGAGAAAAAAGCAAAACTTAGTATATTAAGAGTACAAGTGAATAAAATCATTCATGGGAAGCCCTAAATGCAATGGGGATGTACAAGAAGCGCCCAAAATATTAGTAATTATTAGCCTTAAGGTCATTAGCCTTAAGATTATTAAAATATGTGTGTGTTTTTATAAACATTGTAATAATTATAATAACCAATAGTTTGGGCATGACATTTTTTCTGAAGAAAGTTTGTATTGAAAAAACATTACGAGTTGCTATATTATATGTTTCACATAAAACTAACACCATAGGAATGCTGAGAATCACAGTCATCTGAGCAATTGGCCTTAGAGTTCATGCCTCACAAAAGGCAGAGATATGAGCATAAATTCAATATTTTTTTGTTATTTCTTGAAGATACCACTAAAGTGGAGTCAGTGTAAGCTAACACGCAATGCAATTGTCTTAATTGCCTTTGAATGTTTCTCTAAGATACTGAATATGAGTCTATTAGGATAAAAATGACCAGGATTTAGGTTACCAATGGGATAATATATCTTTTGAGGATACTTTGCAACTGTTCAGCTCTCAACTATCAATTCAGAACTAATGGAATGTGCTTTAAAATTATAAGCAAGCTGATAAGCCTTAGCTGCATCTCATCCTTTAAGAATTATTAACATTTTCCTTTGTAAAAAATGCTTCATTTACAAAAATTATTTAACTATTAAATCCATCCACTTGCCTAGAATTCTTTAAACATATGAATAAAATCATAATTTTATATATACATAAGCCATTTAAAATTATAATAGTAAATCTTAAAGAGCAACCAGTAATATAATTATAATATGAAGAACTCTTTTTAGAATACATATACTTGAGACTTCAAGCTATACATGTTTAACTCTATAAAGCTTCTCTAAGATGCATACAGAGAAAGCATAATTTATTCCTTCCTATCTTTGTAGTTATTGTTAGAAATTGTTCCTTCACATATTTACTCATCAAAATCCTAAAAACTGACAACATACAAATTCCAGGTTACATATTGTACAAGATCTTTATTTTTCACCAAATGTATCTTTACACTTCTCTGGAAACTTAAATGATACATTTCTCTTGGAAAGTTTAGGTAAATGCGCAGTGAGTTGGTACATCTCTTTTTGGTATCATACTACACTACATACTATATGAGCAATATATGTGGAATAGTAGTTCAACTTAAAACATTTTGTTAATAGAATAGTACATCTTCTTGTACTTTGAGTGTACAAATTACTTTCATATTATCTTAGGAAAAATTGATTGGAAGTAAACTGATAGTACAAATTACTATCTCACAGCATCAAGCCTAATTTGTTTCAGCTAGAAATCAACAACCTAAACCTAAATCCCTTTTATGTTTCATATATACTTGTATATGAAATTCCAAAGCAGAGAAGTAAGATATTCTGTTGAAATGGAAATATATACTAGTTATCCAGGAGTAATCCTCAATCTTCTCTGGAGGAACTTGAGTCATGTTTTTGGTGTTCCCCAAATAAAGTTTTTGTTGATGCTAGCATTCACATTAGAAATTTCATGATGTGATTATCTCCAGAATGTAATTTGTACCTTGCCCAGTTCAAAATCTACTTCTTTCATGACGGAGCCTTTGACATTGATATGAAGGGGTTTCTACTAAGCACATGTAAGGTCTAGCTGAGCAGCCTATGTAATGACTCTCTGGAAACTGATAGAAGGAATGCAATTCTGTATGTTATGCTGGCAAAATATCAAGAGTTAGAGCTATAAATTGACAATACTGAGTGAACTCATTAGCTGGTACTATTTTCCTAAAAGTAACATGAAAATATGCTCTCTATGTGGGACTCTGGGCTTACTATTTTAGTATTTTCTATAGTCATAGAGTTCAAGTCTAATAAATAATCTTACTAAATATTTACAAAGGTTTTGTTGCCATGCCCATGTAAGAGTCAATTTGACTATAACCCACTTATATCTAGAAAAGGAAATTCCTTACAAAATAAATTCTGAAACTCTTTCAAATGCCTAACTTGATAGGTAGACTTTTGTAGCTAATCAATCTAGATTCCAAACAGGGTCTATTAAGTATTAACCACAACCTGCCTAGAAAACCGTGAGCTGATTACTGCTTTCCCGCTGTTACCAGGTATAATACTGCCAGCTCTCTCCTCCTGAGATATGAAGCTTCCTGGACTGTGTCACCCCAACATTCTACCCACTAAATGAATCATAAACTTATAAGACAAGCTACAACCAATATTCAAAATGTAAAAATACCTTAAGATAATGAAAAGATGAGAATTTCATTTCTGTTCCTATACTGATTGGCAGTATTTTTTATTTTTTAAAGAAAGTACTAATGGAAACAAGCAAGCAAGCAAGCAAAAATCAGCAAAAATCACTGAGCAGTTAAGTCATGATTTGGGGGAAAAGATTAAAAACGCTGGAGTTTGCCTAGTTTTACGCTAAACAGAAATTTTGTTATGATATCAAGAAGAGGATAACTTTAGATTATAACTTGTATATTTGTCCTTTTATCTGAAATCACACCATGCAAAACTTAAACTTCGTTTAATATTTAAAAAAAATATTTTTAAACCATCACAGTCACTTAATGTAATTGAAGATCTTGGCTAAATGGAAAGAAATTTCTTTTTCCTGAGAGGGAGAGGAAAAAGGTCCTATGAATAATAAATTACAAGCTTCCAAAGCATAGAAACCTGTATTTAAAGTAGCCTTTTAGTGCCTTTGGTAGATCAAGATTTAAGTACCTAGTTAATATGTGGCTAAGGAAACATCCTAAGAAATCAGGAAGAAGTTCCTTTTTCTCGGTGAAGTTGCGTGTCCTTTTCCTTTACATTGTGTGAGGCTGTGATCTCTCAGTCACCTCTTTAACTTCCATCACCTGGAAAAAAATGACTTAGGAGATAAATGTGGCTGAATGGGTAAAAGGTAACTTTCAATGTGAACATGGGTCCTGGTGAACTTAATGGTATTTGAAAAGGTACTGGCCTTCAAAGGCAGCATGCTTATTTTCTTTTCTTTTCAGAAATATTATCTCTTGTTTGGGTGGCACTGATTACTTAATCAATGTAAATTCTTCAATAGCTGATCACGACTGATCAAGATTACTATTTGTTCATACAATCTCTTGTTGATTTAAATAAACAGACCTTCTATTTGAAATTTTAATTTCTTTTCTGCAACAAAACCCATGTAAAATACTAATCGTCATCCACCATTTCTCTAATTTTTCTAACAATGAACTAATTTTAAGATTGAAGACTCAGTTTGTGTTCTAGAAAAGGAAATCTACTTCCAGATACTGTCCTAATATCAGTCACGATCTACTCCAAAACAAAAAATTAAGCTAAGTTTTCAGCTATTGAAAATTTAATTACAATGGAAGTGCTGACCTATCATAACTATGGATTCAACACTGATGTATCTAAAGCATTTTGTTATGATCCAATTGTATCATTTTAAAAAAAAAATACTTCTTCAACATCTTCATTTCCCCTTAGCATTTATAAACCTTTTTGATGTATTTCTATTTGAAATTTGTTTCGTGACTTGTCTTTCTAGAGTAGGAACTTAGACTGATAGACACACGCACACACACACACACACACACACACACACACACGAACTTATGCACACATTCTTTAAAGGTGGCATGACTATATGTCTCAGATCATACTTTTCAGATATAACCTAAATTTAGAAAAAAATAAAAAATAAAGACCCTGTGAGGCTGAGGTCATAGTTCAGAGATTAAGAGCATTTCCCTGGCAAGGTTAGGGACTTGGTTCTAATTCCTTAGCACCAGAGAGCCTCAGTGTTATGGCACATGACATACCCTTAGAAAATAAATTAATGAGTAGAAAGTAAAGGCCTGAGCCACATGGACTGAATTTTAAAAAGTTTCTAAGCAACAATATAAGACCCTAAAGTCACTTTCTTCAAAATGAGTGAAAATTCGGTTTCATAGGAAGTATCATTCAGCATCTTTCCCCCAAATACATTTACTATGTTGGCTTGGATAGATGATATATCAAATATTAAACATATAAGAAAAAAATACTACACTTGATCTTACTCAAATGGCCTAGAAGCAGTTTTCCTATTTTTAATAAAAGTATTTATTTAGAAAAGTTCAGATTTTAATGTATTCAATAACTTCTTCAATATTTTCTACATTGATTATCTGATAAAATAATTTAGGGAATATTAAATAAAATTTTAGGACATTTAAATCACATACCAATAAGTATCATTAAAAACAAATAAAATGTTAATTTTAAAAGGTGAGCAATAAACTTTGAGAAAAAATTAGATAGAAACAAGCATGGATAAGAAATATTCAGGAAATAATTTCTGAAGGACAAATTTATCATTCTTAAGAACAAAATTTTGTATCAAATTTTGTTTAGTGGGATTTTATGGAAGTTATCAAATATTATTTTTGAAATAACTCTCAGCATGATAGCTAATCTTACATTAGGTCTCACCATAGTGGTTGATAATACATTTTGGTTAATGAATCAAAATTACTCTAACAATGTTTTAAATATGTAGAAAAATATATTCATTCGAGGCTTGGCTTTAGAATTTTACTCCTCGGCTATAGAAAAGGAAAGATATTAAACCCATTGCATACAGATGGAGGTTAAAATATTTAAACAAATGAAAAGCAAAAGTGATGATTATACACAGTACAGAGAATGCACTATATTTTTCATGAATATTCATAGAGTTCAGTTTCCAGTTTCACAATCTCACATTGTAAATTACATTTGAACAACACCATTTTCCTTTAACTGCTCTCCTTCCTATGTGAGTCTAGCAAAGTTTCTAGAATTCAATAATTACTATAAATATGTTCATTTTTACAACTGAAGCTGCAATTAAATAAGACAGATTCTTGTGATAAAATGATATCCAATATCCACAAGATAAGACATAAAACATAGTTTCAAATCAAGAAACTGGTTAGTAACACATAAAGGCATGAGATGTTTTATCATTAATTTATTGTGCTGTTAATTCCATTTTATTTGTTAAATATATATTGAGCATGTATTTGGATCAGATCCATAAAGTAACAAAGTTTACTCAAAGACAGAATCCTCTTCAAATAACTTACAAAGCGATAAATAAGATATTGACATGCATAAAATTAAGCACAATAAATACTAAGAAATGCTTTTTTAAATCTAAAATGCCATTTCCTTGTAATAGGCAAAATCCTCTTTTTACGATACAGTTGAAGAACACCTGATCTAGGGCCCATCAATATGTGGTAGAAAAAGAAGAATTCCAAGACAACAAGAATCAGTAATGTTTTTCCAAACCAGGATGTTTGGTTACTTTAGTAATTGTTAAAGAGTAAATCAATAATAAAATGTTCAAATTATATTAGTAAAATATTTCTTGCGCATTAAGTTATGTGAGATTTTAGGCTGTATGAGATGTTTTCTAAGACAAAGTCAACTTTCAGTCATTCATCTCAGTGAGGAAAGCACTGGAAACAATAAAGGGACTTCCAGGTGTCATACAGCATCAATTAATTAATAATGTTGTTTAAATTTGTGGTAATCATCAATACATTAAACAGGATCATCCAATAATGAATGGCATTCTCTGAATATCCCTGTCCAAGTTTCCATGCACCATAAACTGAAATAACTCAATGCCAAAGTCAGTGGTCATAATATGTTCTAATATTCACGAAAGCAAATGGTTGTATTGCCAGAAGTTTTGTTTAGTGAAGACAGACATAGACAACCAGTTGTTTATTTATTTACTTATTTTTTTGAGACAGGGTCTCAATCTGTATCCTAGGCTGGTCCTAAACTGATTATATAGCCCAGGCTGGCCTTGAACTCATGGCAATTCTCCTGCCTCAGACTCCAAAGTACTGGGATTACAGGTATGCACTACCACACCAGGTTTATGCAGTGTTGGGGAATCAAACTCAGGGCTATGGGCTTGCTAGGCAAGCACTTTAGCTGTCATGCCATTTCGCCAGCCCTAGTTGCTTACTTTGTTGGGGAAAAAAAAGCAAGTATGGAGTTTGAGAGAACCATCACCCCTTGATAACTTCATACCATGTTGCTGTAATTTCTTTCGTTATAACTGAGATGGCGGCATGAACTTAACAGACTCTTTGGAAGAGATAAACAGAGTCAATGTTGACTGCTTGTGTGGTTGGGACATAAAGGTCAGGTTGACTTCTCCCCATAGTTTGGTCAATAGTCGCTGTAATGCATCTGTGCTGATGTTGGGTCAGATACTCTGTATTTGAGCTGTCATCTTTGATGTCAGTCCCACCCATTCACATATTTTTAGAGCATGTTTCCATTTGTACAATGTGCCCCTCATTTCCACCATCAGTAGTATTTAGAAATATTAAAACATACATTTAAATCTTAATTTCTAATAGAATAAAGGTTCTTTATCACATATGCCTAAATGTGTATGTATAATATTTAATCTAGTCTTGTTTCACTTGTCAACCAATATAAACTTTTATCTTCAGAGTCATGCTCCATCAGAATGAAATTGTTTATATCTTCTAGTCTTCCCAGTCAGGGTAATTAAATTCAAAATAATTTGGTTCTCTTATTTTAATGAAATGATGTCAGCAACACGGTTAGGATTTCCAACTAGTTTATTACGAATGCAAACTCTTATGATCACTTAGGTCATGCTGTGAACTAGTTGGATGTGACATTGGCCTTCCTTAAGGAATTCGCATATTGTAATTAAGTGGAAAAGCATTGCCTCAGGGAAAATGTGCTGGCCTACTGACCTATATTCAAGAATCATGCTCATTGATAAGCTGAAAAAATACCTTGGAAGCCAACAAAAATCAGCACTTTTTTCCCAAATGTTCTAAGAATTCAGTTTACAGACATTTGGTCTGTGCTGCTTGATCATGTGCTGTTTGTGCCACTCCTCACGGGCTCTAGCCATGCCCTGGTTTGTGAAGCCACCACTTCTTGACCCTGCCCCGATAACCCCTCCCCTCAGAATGATGGTTCCTGTTAATACAACAAAAATGGAAATTGTCAGTGTGGGCAGGTTGCCATATGGAGGCTGACAGCTGCTCAATCAGATTAAGACAAATGCACATAGGCAACGGTGATGCAAAAAAAAGAAAAAAAGAAAAAAAGAAAAAAATCAGAAGAAAACTCTGCTGTTTTTGTATTGTTATCTTTTACAGGCTTTTTAGAAATAAGTATCAGGTTTAGAAATTGCTCTGGGAGCAGATAAGGTCAAGTTAGTATTGATATGAAACAAATCCCAGAAAGAAAAATAACCTTCAAAATGTTATATTTAAGCCTTGATCCTCTTTTCCTCTAGTGATAACGTTTAATTTAAGAAGATTTATTCTTCCCCCATCCTACCACAAACATATAGCCCATATATACACACCACACCTCTTCCAGGTATCTGAGATTATGATAAAGACTCCTGCTTCTCAAAAGAAAAAGATGTTGAAAAAATTATCAAAATATGCCTTCAAAGATGATATAGTATGCCAGGAGAAACATAACAAAATTTTACAACCCACTAAAAGATAAGACACCACCACCAATATCCACACTCATGAATAAATAAATATTTACAACATATACATCTGCATATCAAGGGATGAGTACACGGCAGGAACTCGAATCTGTGGAACACATTTATGCAATGCATAGACAGTAAGAAACAGAAGCACCAGGGAGAAAACATTTTTAAGTACCATCAACACATTTAAAGTTTTACAGTAACTTGAACGACCTTTCCAAGATGCACTAGACTCTTTCAACAATAAATAAAATGTGTTCCATGATTGCTTATTCCTGAACTTGACTGAGCCACATCATCATGAGACAGCAGAGCTAGCAAATTTCTAGCTGAGCTAGTTAGAGTACAGTGAGAGAAGTAGTGGTATGTTCAAAGAGAAAACATTTCAGACCTGATTTACAAATGAGATCCAAGGCATCTGTATCTAAAGCTGTGTGGAATGAATAAGTGCCTAGAAACACAGAAAAATCTTGAAACAAACCTTTCTGATGAGGTTAACAACTTTCCTAAAATCTTGCAGCTATTTATATTTCTCACTGGGTAGCTACAGCTCCAAATCTACTGCTGATATTTAACACAGGAAATTAAAATTTGACACGCTATAAAGACTAGCTGTCTTTGAAAAACGTACATAAGAAACACAAGTTAACACTCTTGACATCCCCTGGAGTCAGTAGCACCACACATCTCTAGATCTTAAGCTACAAAAAGCTGCTATGTAGACTAGCATAAGTCACAGTTTGTCATATGTAAGTTAAAAAAATCATTGATAACACCAGACAATACAGTGATGTGGAGATATAATTTATAAACCTCAACATCATTTGCTCTACCACTTCTTTAGGTGGCGATATACAAATCATCATAATCTAAGTGTCCATCGGAACTTTTTGCTAGAAGGAATAGTAGATGAAAATTTGTAATGTCTTTAATACAACAAAGGGAGAGACAGAAATGTCAAATTGAAGTGGATTGAGTATTTAGAAAATCCTGCTGAGATGCTGTGATCAATTATTAAAACTTCTTGTTAATGTCCATGCTTCTCTTTAACCTCAGATCAGAACCACTGACAGTAAAGCTGGGCATGGGGGGAGGGGGTAGAGACCTAGAAATCCTTATCTTAGAGCCAAGATAAAAGACTATCAGTTACCAAGAATGCTCCCAAAAACAAATTGCTCAGTTTCCATCAAGATTTTCCTAAAACATAAAATCAGTGTCCAGAAAATCTCTTATGAGATATTTTTGCAGCTTCATTTCAGCTTTCTGAATTCACAGAACACAGACTTTGATAACTTGTAGTTTCTATAAACAAATTACATCCAAGGGAAGCAGAGCCTTCTGAACTTTATACAAACCTAAGTTCAAAGTCTCAAAAAACCTATAATAATAATTTGACAGCAGAAGAAAATGGATTGCAATGTTCTAAAGTATTGAAAGCATTTTCACCTCATTTAACAGATTTTTTTAAAAATACTTAACAAAACTTGCCTCTATTAGCACATCAACATTGATAGAGCCAGCCAAAATATTACTGTTGGTATCAGTGCTTTTCCTAACATTCCTCTGGTGATTTCACAAAATCTGCCAACAATTCAGGGATCTAACACATTCAAAAACCATTTCTTAAAAAAAAAATGCAGCTCCCTAAGGATAACATACATATCCTTGCATCAGAACAGCATGCATCTGGCCCTAGAGTCTCCCTGCTGGAAACTATCATTGTAATGCTTTGAAAGCCCAGCAAACCAAAAATTGCAAACATATATTTATATCAGTAAGGGAGGAAAACTCTTCTTCCCAGCCACCTACAACACAGATCCCGTTTCCTGAAATAAAATCCTGATTTCACACATAAACAACATCTCTACCCTCAGCTGTCCTCAAGTTACCATTAACTTGCCAATTAGATCTTTAACATCAAACTTTAATCACTTACCCCCCTTCCAAGGTTTTCCTTTCCAGGGGGTCCGGGTCAGCTTGCTCAGAGTTGGTCCAGTGAAGAGCATCAACATTAACAGAAGTTCAAGCCTAGGAATTTTCCCCACTTTCTCTGATGATAACATTTCCACAAGCGAAATTCACAAAATTTCTCACATCCTCTTCTCTCCCGGTTATGAAAATAGTGTTAATCATGAAAAAAACCTGAGGTAGGTGTTGTTTGCCATCCTTACCAGCTGAAGAGGCAGCTCCCTGGTGTAGCCCAGAGCCAAGCTACATTTCTCACAGATCCGGCTCCCGCTTCTCAGCACAGTCAGCGCTGCTGCTACTCCAGGAGCTAGAAAATAATTTCTGTTCTCCCCTCTGCTTTCAGTGGGAATATATTCCCGTGCGTCCTGGGTTTGCTTGACTAAAAATGATTAAAAAAACCAGTAATGTCTGTGTCCAGAAGAAAAGAGAAAAGATGTCAGGATTGTGTGAAAAAGATGAGAAGCAGTTGTACTGACAGCTTTCAGGCTGCCTGTGTGATCCTAATAGCCGTGCAACCAACCAAATTGCTCTTTTAAGAGTAATAAGGCTTCAGTGAAAGCCGGTAGCACAGCCACTTGGGTGGGTAGCGCGGGGCTTAAAAATCACCCAGGCACCGCCACAGATAACGACAGCTTCAGCCCAGCTTCGGAGTAGGAAGCGCTGAGCAAAATACAGTATGCACACAGGGTAGTTAATCTATTGTGTGCATAGACGGGAATTCCAGCATGTACTGTGGACAGACTCAGAACTTAACATGTGTTGAATTTTTCTTGTTTCACCTCATGACAGTAAAATGGGATTGCATCTGCACCAATTATTCATAAATGGGTCTGAAATATTTATTAGATGAATAGCAATAAGAGTCTAATTTTTCTCCTCAACAATAAAACAAAAAAGGGCAAGTTTCCAAGAGTTGCAGTTTTCTTCCATATAAAAGTCAGTTTTTCTTGGTATTCTTGTCTTCCCCTAATGATCCCAATGTGAGTGTTATAAGCAAACTTTTGGAAATAGCAAATAGATTCTATCAAGGCCGTATTATTCACTCAAGGAAACACATTATTTATTTGCTTGTGTGTATTTCACTGAGGTAACACTAAAAGGTCTCAAGTTTCTCAGTTCTTTGCAACTAGATTTATGGAAACCATAATGGTCACAAGGTGTGGTTATAATTAGCAATCAAGCCTCAATCTATCAGTGGATAAAGAGGAGGTTAGTAAAGTCCTATCAAATAAAAGTAATTTGAATGCTACTATCAGAAGTTAATTAGCATGATCAGAACACTCCAATATTTTAAAGCTGCCAACATCATTGTGTTTTCCATATAGCTACGTATAGGCTCTTAATCAGTAGGCTACAATGAATGAACTATGCATTTATGAGTTTTTAAACTAATCAATTCCAATATTTTATGATAATCACCAAATATAATGTGGTGCCACTTTCAAAAGTGAAGAAATTACCCTTTTCAAATCATATGCTTAAAAAACATACTTTTAAAGCTGTATATTATCTTGTTTACATAAGCTATAAATTTTAAAATAGTTACTAAATTTTCCTTTTTTTTACAATAGAAGCAATGATTGTTTTAGTGAGTCACCGAAATAAAATCAGATACTGCGCCTTATTTAGAAATGAAAATAATGCTAAGCATTCTACTTTTGCTTTGAAAACTTCTGAGGGAGGTGAGAAAATTTTATATTTTGCTCATTTTACAAATAGTGATTTTTAAATGTTTAAACCTGTGACTATTTTAAAAGCGTAAGTTCTATTTAACCCATAATTTGATTCTCCCTTTGCCAGTCATTTTTCCTGTTTGCTTGAAAACTCACTCTCTCTTTAAATAAAGTTTAATAGAAACTGATGGAGTAAACTGCCCAACCCTCTCACCACCATCTTCTGCTGCAGATTGTAGACCCTTTCTCATTTTCTGTCCATAGGACACGTTCTTTTTTGAAAGGAAAAAAGTAGGCTTTCACAACTGTTGGTTTTTATTTTAATGGCTTTCTCCTACCAAGATGGAATGGAAAAATATCAAACATCTTTAAATATAAATATAAGGTATTCTAAAGGAGGTTTAACAGTCCTGAAGTGTTTGGCCAAACCATGGTTAATAGGAAAAAATAAGCATTCTTTCCTGAACATAGGATACAGTGGACCAGGTTGAAGCCAAAGAAATTTCATGTTTAGATTTTTCAAGGTTTGCTTCTTTTTCAGTGACCCATGGCAAGCACCAGGCCACAGGCATCTCTTGGGTATAAACTGAAGACCACTGCTGCTAGTAGTCTGAAGGCCATCCACTTCCAGGAATTGTGTGCTGAAACCTGACATTTCGCTCACATTTTCTGTACTCAAGAAAAGACGACAGAAAATTCCTATCTCTGGAAGCAGGTGGGGTAACAAGGAGAATGAGTGAGTGCGGTTGGAGGGAAAAGCAAAAGATTAAATGGAGGACGGCCTACCTGAGACGTGTCTGCCTAGGTGTGAGGTGTTCTGCCTTGTTTCCTAGAGTCAGGTGCGTGAATCTGAGAAAGCAAGACAGGAACCAAAGGGGACTAGAATGGGACAGTGTTGAATAAGGTGTGGGAAATGCAATTTGGAATCTCTCCTTCGTTATTAGCAGCCATGGGGAGATCTATACATGCAAGAGTACTCTGGAAAAATCTCACTGAGAGAAACCATCGAAATAAACTTCTTGACTGCTTGCTTGTTCTGAAAGCAACACATAAGGAAAGGGACCAAGCAAGGCTGTAAATACAGACAGCTACAACATGGCATAATGGATGTCTTAGTGCAGGTTGCAAAGAATTTTTAGGAGGACTGAAAAGAAGTATGAAAGGGGTACATATCAAGGTTCAATGGAAGAGTTTAAAAAGTTGATCCAGCTACAATACCCAGGACAGGGAAATTCGACATTTGACTAAGAATGAAAGGGTGGTGAGGGGCCAGGTATGAACACTCTAGTCTGAACACTTGGGAAAGAAGAGGCAGGAGAATCACAAACTCAAGACCAGCTTGGACAACTCAGCAACTGGCAGGGACCCTGTCTTTAAGTCAAAACCAAAAATAGGCAGGGAATATAGCTCAGTGTAAAAGTCCTGGGGTCGATCTCTAGAACCACTCCCACCATAAGAAAGAAAAGAAAAGAAAGAAGAAAGAAAACAAGGTGATATTCAAGGAATAGGTTGAAAACTGGAGTGATGGCATAGTGGTTAAGTCGCTTGCCTTGCAAACACCAGCCACTGAGTTTAGTTCCTCAGTACCACAAAAAGCTGAGTGTGGTGGTGCATGCCTGTAATCCTGTAATCCCAGCACTTGGGAGGCTGAAGCAGGTGGATATTTCTAAGTCTAAGCTTGAGCTACACCAGTGACTTCAGAACCAGCATATATCATTCATATATATATATATATATATAGAGAGAGAGAGAGAGAGAGAGAGAGAGAGAGAGAGAGAGAGAGTAGGTTGAGCAAGGCCAAACCTGAGAATATTTAAATCTGAGAGAATGAGAGAACAGCATAGTCACAACCACAGAGATGAACATGGGCCCAGCGCTTCCACGAGCGGGACAGCCAGGGCCAGCAGCGCGGCTGAGGCCCTGAACAGATGGGTGAGTAGCAGGACACAGGAAAGCAATGATCCACAAGGACTAGATGAAGATGTTAAAATATGCCAAGTGCTAAGAAACCTTGACTTTTCTTTTGAAGATAGGGGGCTCACTAATAGTGTTATTTCAAGGAGATTGCATGGTTCAAAATAAGTTTTCAAAACATTTTGGTTATATGTTGATTGAGAATGAATTAAAGCAGAAAAGACCGTTTAGAAGTTCAGCAATAGCTCAGATAAGATGCATTTGGAAACCTAACCGAAACAGTGAAAATTAGTAAAAAGAGGCTCATCTGAAATAGTGTTTAAGATTTAGTGTTAGCATTCATTAATTTAACTAAAGTTTAATAATGTTATACTTGGAATCTGACAAAATGCTGGTTATTTTATAGTTTATATGAAAAGAAGTCTCTGTTATTCAGATACTTGTATTCTTAAGAAGTTTTGACAAAGAAAATGCACAGAGAAACAGATGGACTTTGTTCCAATGAGCTTTCTTTTTTTTACATATATTTTTGCAAGTTTAAGTTTTGTGTTGCGAGCTTTTCCTATAGCTTTGCCACCATTTTGCAGATTTTGAAATACTAACAATTATGTTCATTTTTATTCTGATATTAAAATTTACTCTAAACTTACTCCCAAATGTCTTATTTTATATATACAATAAACACCATCTTTTAATTTCATTTATTTTCTTCATAAGAGTACAATTTCTCTAATCTCTAATAATAGGTAATAATGGTTTAATGTTGAGTTATGCTACTTTTTTTAAAAAGTAGAATGTAGAACTTCCTCAAAAAAAGAGATAAATATCTCTTCCTCAAAAAATATGAAGCTTTCCAAAAGAATTTATTGAATTGTATGCTGCTATGTTGCTAATATCACTGATCACACTTAATTCATTGTATGTTTTTGAAGATTTAGCCAACCCATTTTCTAGAAATTCTATGAGTTTGGTCAGTAGATAACTGTGTGGTTCATATTAGAGCAGTATTACTTATTAAGGCACATTTGTCAATGTTTAGATACTGTTTTTTTCTTAACAAAATAGGAAGTAGGTTTTGGGTAAGAGGATGTTACTTAAGTATGCAGTGGTTACAGGATAGCAGTGCTCCAAAATAGCTTATAGGTCAAAGGGCAACTCTCGTAACAAAGAATCATCAGTAAATAAATGCCAGTAGCATGAGGCTGTGAAGATCAGGGACACGCTCATGTCCTCCGATATCAAGGGGTTTATGGTTCTTTTAGACATCATCTCACTCAAATAGATCTGGTGTCAATGTTCTGTTGGACTGGCACTTACTAGGTGGTCAAGGAACATTTACTACTAACAGCAGTGATCTGAAATACCTTATTCGTATTCATTTGCTTCAAAGAAAGCCTCCCAGAACAATTTACATCAGCCCAAAGAAATGGGAGATTTACTCTGCCTGAGTGCTGGAAAGAGTTCACTGAGGCATTTGTGCATCAGTAAAAACCTTCCTTGTCCAGAAAATTCTCAGTGTCCCTCCAGTACTCACGTACTTAGAAACCAGAGAAAAACATTGTGCTAAATTTAACATAGCGATTTTCCAATTACTATGCTTCTTAAGTCAGCAATAATTAATATCTACTAACTACAGGCTGCACTGTTTTAAAAATATTTTACAGTATATTCCATTGGAAAGGCAACAGAATAAAATTTTAGCTGAGATTGAACAAATATTAGAATTGTAAATTGACAGAGCATTAACTGGGCATTTCTTGCGAGCTTACTAACCAATCCACTAATATAAACAAACATATATACATAGTTGAAGTTAATTACCTAAGAATTACTCCCCAACTCATCAACATTTGATTTAACCTGTGCAAGCCAAAATACAGACCTGGATGTTTCAGTGCCATATTAAAACACACTTTCTTTGCCTTTACTACATTTTTCTTAAAGAAAACCAAGGAGACAGTCACTACATCCTTTAAGGTCAATGCACTACACTTTCAATCCAAATCATTCCATAAAAGAAATAATCCTTTGTTTTGCACAAGTTAAGGTGATATTCAACATCCATTAATTTTACCTCCGAAGCCAAGTAAGTACACTTACCTATGTAGTAGATGACATGTTTAAAACATAGATATTTCAGTGAAAATACGGTTGAGAAATTAAGTCTGGTTGTAACATTTACTTAAAGAAAAAAACTTTGTTTTAATTGTGACAGAGAAATCTTTAACAAGATTTTCTCTCCTTTTTCTCTTCCCAGTGACTCCGTAGAGTGAACATCGCTTAATATCTCTGATGATTTAAGGCCCTGCAGCACCTGAGTACCACTGGGTCGCATCAGTTTGTATCCTATCTGCCCGCATTACAGGAAACAAGCAGGAGGCTGAATCTGCAGAGACTGGAGACCAGAGGGAGATGGGGGAGCTGCATTTGTTGAACTTTCAAATCAACTCCTAATATTACATGTCATTCTATTTATTATCTCCTTTCCATTCAAAAAGCATATAAAGCACACGTTTTATTTGAGGGTTTTAGTCGACGGCACTTTTATCTGTTATATTCTTCTTTGCACGTTAGTTGAAAAACGCAACTTAATGTTTTGCTCTATATAAGCTTTAGATGAAGAGTATTACTAAGTGATGTTTTCTTTTGGGGGGAATCATTAGGACATTATGAGTTTTCCCCATTTTTGCATCCATATTTGTGTGTGTGTGTGTGTGTGTGTGTGTGTGTGTGTGTGTGTGTGATACAAAATGGCTATATTGATTTTGAGATTTTTATGCACATATCTATTGTGCCAACGTTGTATTCCTTACTCTCCCCCTCTCTGTCCCTTCCGCACTCTCCTCATCGTCCGACTTCCAATATCACACCCATTTGATTCTAAGAAATGCCCATATTCTATGTTCCTAACGTTTGGGAAACCATGTGATATTTGACTTTCTGTGCTTGACGTAATTTACTGAGCATGATGGTCTCGAGTTGCACCACTTACCTACAAAAGCCTCATATTACCTGTCTTTACAGAAGAGCAGTACTCCATCCTGTATGGTTCTGTGAGAATCACATGAACGAATTTATTAGGATAATATCCTTTGGATTTTATTGAGCAAGTTGTACATAAGGCCAGGATACAATACTTTGAAAAAGCATCCCTACTGTGTCCCTCTGGAACACACTTCTATTTCGGCATTGAACAATTGCAATGGGAGGAGATGCCCCTCCGCTCCAGGTATGTTATACAGCACCTACACCTTCATCGTTACATACATGTTGTTATGTAGCACCTACTTGTTTATCTTTACATACATGTTGTTAAAATAGGATTGATTCAATTTTAAAACTTTTTAAAGAAATGGAATTTGGGGAATATATGGGAAAAAATTCAGACCTATAACAACGCACACTTAACCTCAGTTGTGAATGATTATACGGCTTCTATGTTAAAAAATAAATAAGTAAAAATTTTAAAGGGCTGGATATCAGTCCTAGAGAAAGGTCTCTGTGATTTTTAAGAGAATAAATCTCAGAGACTAGTCAAATATGCCTGAACCTGTAAAAATTACACTTTTTCTTCATCTTAGATATTTCCTCAGGCTTATGTAAAGTTCATTTAAAGGACATTGCTGGAAAGCTTGACATGGTCGATTGGCTCTGCTACATCAATTACACACAATGTTTCATATCTATAGAATATATCAATAGGATGTTTATTAAAGAGATACAATTTCTTTTAGCTTTTGTACTAAGCATGAGATCACATAGACTGTTCTTTCCCATAAAGATATAAAATCTGTATAGTCTTTCTAGCCAAATAACACAGACACTGAATCACAGTGTTGTGGAGTCCCAAAAGGATTTTTGTAGAATATGTCTTAATATATATAGTTGATTCTGCCAGAAGTGTTCCCCTGAGTGTACTTAAGACCCTTGGGATACCATAATGTTGATTCCATTTCACATTAAATGCAAAGTCTTCTAAGGGAATATGTCTCTGTATTTTAAATATTAAAATGTCAGATACGATTGTTACACAGGTAACTGCATTTTTTTTTAAAAAAAGCAACTGAAAAATAGTTTTTGCATCATTATAAATTATAAAAGAACATAAATTTTAAACAATGGTAGTAATTAAGAACTACAAAATTGAATATTTTTGCAACGTTTTTACTTGCTTTGAAGGATTCCTTTTATCAATTAGAAACAGTCATAGGAATAGCTATATATATGCACCATGTGGCTCTATTCTCTGTACTGACATATCAAGAATAGTTTTTATTTTCAAGATACCTCAGAATTCAAAGGTTCTATCTATGGGTATCATAGAAAGGGAAGTCATGAGGAATAAAAATAAATAAATAAAAGCAACAAAGGTACAAGCTGTTGAATCCAAGAATGTCTTAGAAAAAATATTGGATGGCATTTTTGCTCATATTCTTTTATCCATACTTTTGCTACAGTGGGAGGTATAAAGTTAAATCTTTAAACTGGGTAGATCTGTACACAGCTAATATCCTGCAATACCATTTATTTGAGAAAAATGATAAGGTTTGGGTGAAAAATTAGCAGCCTCTGCCATGGGATATAATGCCAGATCTAAAACAACTTGGGTAATTTTTATATGCTGGCACAGCAACTCTTATTCAGAGGCTCAAAGTATCAGATGTAATGAGATATGTGTAATAAAAATAATTTATACTGTAGGCCTTTAAAATCTTATATAGAAGGAAGGTCGAGGGATAGGAAGAGACACAAGAGTAGGGTCATATAATTCAAAATTTGGGAGAGGAAGTAGAAATAAAAATAAATAAGATGAGACATGCATATGCACCCATTCTCCCTAGCTGAATATAAACACCATAATTCACAAGGACATACAAAAGAATAAAATAATTCTTAGAAAAAATCTTAGTGTGAGATTAGGCTAACATATCAATATCACTTACTTTACAAAGCACAAAAGGCAAACATTTCTCATAAGTAATGCCCCCGTCTTTTTTTTTACAAGTTATATAAGTGAGTTTTTCAAAGACCATATGTACTTATATCCACTTGAAATATTTTGCATAGATTCCTTATTTCAAACGACTCATTCTAGCCCCACTCCTGAACATGATGCTGAAAATATTTTCTTTCCTTAATAAAACACTTTTTCCATATACTGGGAACAACTGTCTTTCTCCTGTAGTCTAAAAAAGAAATGACCTTCAGGCCAAATACTCTACTTCTCTGAATAGAAGTTTCAGATTTATTATCATTTAAATAACTTTCCTCCACTGGATTTTTGGATGTTACTAAGTTTGCTAAAGTACATCAACCTTAGCATCTAATTAAACAAAATTTATTCATCTCAAAGCACAAAACTCTCCTTATGTATGTTGTTATTGTTTATAATTCAAACCAAATGGAACATAACAGAAACTATGTGGCAGTTGTTTCTGATCCCCAGTCCGCTTCCCATTTCTACTCACCATATACTTATTATGGTAGATAAAGCCAACGTCATAAGATAGAAATATCACTCACAATTACTTCTAGAATTCAATGTCCTGTGTCCCCTAGCCTTAAGTCTAATGACTTTGACCACAAAAAAGTTACCTGGCTCCATTTACTTTTCTGGTAGACATCAATTTTACCTGTTCAAGGGGATTATTCCTCAGCCCCAGAACATTCCAGATAGAGGGCTTTTTAAATGTTAAATCATTTCAGCTATTTTTTAAAAAACAGTCTGAGAATATTCAAAAATATTATACCTAATAGTACAATTTACATACACACTGATGTATAAACATAGATCTGCATATGTGCATATATAAGCACACATTCATAAGAAGAATTTGTTAATTAATCACCCTTAACAACAAAATAGCTTCCCATTAGTCATGTCTTGCATTAATTCACCAAACAAGGAGTGATAGAAGTCCTAGTGCTTCCGTGCTAACTACTTACTATTTGATCCAGAAGACATGCTCAATATATCTCTCAAAAAGCAGCTTGGTTTCTGCTTCTGTGGAGGCTGAATATTAGCATTAGATCAGATAACCATTCTCTTGAATAAAAAATATTGAATGTAATTCTTCTTTGACACAGGCCTATTTAAAGTTCATGAGAATAGTGAGCACCATGTATGACTGGAAACTGAATGATTTAAGGAGTGTCACAGCCCACCATTGAGGTCGAAATGGATTTTGTATAAATAACTGCAACCAAATATTCTAGAAAGGAAAGTCCTTATCTCAGCAAGCTGACATTCCAACTGGACCCATCTGAGGGAGTGTCACAGAAATGTTTCTTTCAGTTAATTTGCAGGATGGAAATGTCTGACCTTGTGTCAATTGTTCCACCTGTGTCTTTGGCTGAGTGTCATAAAGCGATTCACCTGCAATTGTTTAAGGTGGATTCATGGTGAGGGTAGGCAACAAGGCCTTACATCAAGGACCCTCAGACCTAGTTCAGGCCCGATTCATGTATCTAACTGCTTGTCCACATATGTGCTTAGGTGTAGAGTCAGGGAGGATTTTTAAGAGAGTTCACAGATCTTTACTCATTCTTTGTCATTCCCAAATAATCATCCTGAAATCATGTTATTTTATATTTGAGATGGAAGATTATCTGAGTCAAAATAAAATAACTGGCCCAGATTTTTAAAAAAGAGAGACTGTTGTGGCTGGCAGTACAATAGGACAGATTAAGAAGTCAGAGATTAAATCCAGAAAGGAATTTTCATGTCCTTATCTTTGATATTGAAAGAAACAAAGTTTGACTAGATGGAGATCCTTCTGTTAAAAGCAAGCAAAGAGAGAAAGAGAGAGAGAGAGATGAATCTCAGCATATAATGAAGGCGAGTGAGTTTTGCCAACAACTCGAATAACTCTGAAAATGGACACATTCCCATAGCTAAAGATAATAGCCAAAAGGCCTTGATTTTTATCAGTGAAATCCTCAGCTGAGAACCTAGCCAAGTCCACATGAGAGCCATCAAGTTAGTACTTGGGTATTACTTTAAAATAAATTTGGTAATGTATTATGTAGCAACAGAAAATTATAGACATGTATAGAAACAATATCTAACTCAACCTACAGGGAATTAATTTTTTCACTTCGCTCCCAGGTATGTTCCTACAATGTTTCCTTTCAATAAATGACAATTTCATTTTTCTGGTGTTTTACAGCTGATCTTATATCTCTTCTCTCAAGTCTACAAACAAGACACACCCCAAAAGCTTGCTAACTCTATAAAATATTCAGAATTCCGTGAGTTTCCCTTCCAATCATGCCCAGCCTGCTCCATGTCACTAGCACTTCTTACCTTTGATCCCAAGCATAAAAGCACAGGTCTCTCTACTTTGTACACACTTGAATATCACAACGGTCAGACTATTTTTTTTACATTGTATTATATATTTCTCAAAATTCTACATTCTCTCATTTAACTCAACATGACAGTCTCTAGCAATGACCTGACAAGTTGTCATGATCTTTCTCTCCTCCATATGATTTTATTTTGTCTTTTTCTGTTGTCTTTCTTACTCATTCTGGTAGCCTTGATGGTTTCCTTGACATGTTTGTTTTCATGATCATCTGTATCAGGTTGTTGCTTAGATTTCACCTTCACAAGGTAACCTATTCATCATGGCTTCATCCAAGTTCTCTCATTCCTTCCTACCCTCAACTCTTGACTTTCCAGATTTGCATCATCTTGCAATGATATTTGCACTTATCCTTAGCTATTATTAACTAATTAGCAAGCTTTATACCTCAATTCCTTATTTTTTCGTATTTACTTACCAACTACACTCAAACAAAATGTAAATACACGGAGGACAGGGATTTTGATTAATTCTCTGCAAAGAAGTATCTGCCTAAACAACCACCCTATTTATGTAGGATGTGAAAGAAGCCCAGTAAATAGTATTGGAAAAATGAATGAAGTGTAGGCACTCAGAAACAAACATCTGAAGCTTCAGGTAGTCCTGGCAGAGACACGATCAAAGATATATTACACAATGATAGAGAGACCAGTGAGACCTGAGATCCATTAACCAAAAACTTGATTTAAAATAATCAACAACAACAAAGCCTGATATCATACTTTTTTAGATTTTCCATAATAGATGAAAAATAAAATCCAACTCTAATATTTGGTTTCAAATAATAATACTATGATTAAGTCATTTTTCTCACTTAAAAATGAAGATGAGGATTGTGTGTGGGGTGGTGTGGGTGTGAGTGTGTGCATGTGTGGCATATATTTAGGATTTCAGATCTAAACTATTCCTCTAAAGTATTATGGATTCTTAGGTAGATTTATTGGAAGGTGATTGGATCGTGAGGGTGCAATTCTCATTAGTGAGTTGATTCATTCACAAAATTATGGCTGAATGTACTAACAGAGGATTTGGTCCTTGTTGGAGGGGGAGAGTCACTGCGGTCATTGGAAGGATGCATACCTGGCCTTGGCTCCTCACTTTATGTTCTGCTTCCTGGGTGCTGTGAATTGAGCAACCTCCCTCCACCAGCGCCTCTTACCACACTATTTCTCCCTTGGGTCCAGCTGACTTCTCAAGGTGTAAGCCATAAAATTCTCTTTGCTTTAGATTGTATCAGGTACTTTGTCTCAGTGATGGGAAACGAAACATGTGTGTCTGTGTGTATGTGTGTGCATCTGTGCATGCACGAGTGTGTAAAATGAGGTTGTTTTGAAAATTACACCAAATTATTAACAGACTATCAGTGTCTGGAAGACAGGACTTCACGACATCTAAGATTTCTGCCTCCTGCTCATTCTTTGTCGTTAGAAAGATGAGCAGGCATTAAGTCACAACGATATCCTTTGAGTTGGAGCATTGCACCCATATACTGGAGTTGTCCAATTTTTTTTTTTTTTCTGTTTGCAGAACAATTATCAAAACAAGGATCCAATTCTGGACCTTTTAATATGACACTTTCATTCAGAAAGACAAGCTTCTTGGTCTGTATAGTATCCAAAACAAAACTGTATTACCTCATTTTGATATCTATTGAATTATGCCTGTATTTTTACTTTTTTGCATTTTTCCTCCATTTTTACAATTTAACATAACTCATCTAGCTCTTGTAGACCATGGACCAGTACAAAAGTTTTTGCATGGAGAACTGTTTACTACCTGTTGTCAAACAATTAAGTGATTTAGGAAATAACCCCAGGTTATGGTTCCTCCATGAAACATGCCTCAGAGAAACCTATGTGTCTCAAGAATCTTGTCAACTATTTCATGGGTAGGACTACTGGGTATTTTACTCAGGGAGCACTATCTCCATTCTCTTATGGTAACCCTTTGGGGTCAGCTTCCAGGTAACTCCTCTGCAATATCACAATATGTGCTCTGTGTGAATAAAGTCAGTCCACCCTGCCCATTATGTCTGCCCTACTTTCATGAAATATGTTACATGTTCAGAGAGGAACTAATGCAACAGATTGAACCACAATGTTTCTGCTTAGCACATCTCTGTATTTGCTTATGTTTTTTTCTCAAAAGATTCCTTTGGGAATTAAATAATTTTAAAATGTATTTCAAATAAGTTAATTTTTAAAGAAGAAAAATAAGCTTTCTTGTCTCCAAAGTCCTTTTTTTTCCTAGATACAGTTCCTAAAACTGAAGTTATAAACATCATTTTCTTCTTGGGAAAAGATAATTAGACACCCTTTTAAAAGAAGATTTTAAAGAAAATACTTATGCCCAAGTATGCAATAAATGACATTTACTGAAACAAGGGTATAGTTCAAGACAACGGAAGCTCTGAGAAAGACTCATTAAAGAATGATGGGTTCCTCCATGACAACAATTAACACCTGAAAACATCTCACTCCTGATTTACCAGGTAGACAGGAAATAGAATCCCCAGCTACAGCATCCATGGACCTAACGGCAGTGTGCAGCATTTCTAACACTGGATCTAATGGTGGACCCACTCTCCAAGTGTTTCTGTTTTTATCTCCTTTTACAGATGACAAAATACAGTTTCAGAGTAAAACAATAATGAATCAGGTGCTTGAGGATGGGGAAATCTGAAATCCAGGTACCAGGAAGGCAAAAATGTGTTCCTTCTGAAGTGAGTCAAGGAAAATCTATTCTTGCCTTTTCCAGCTTCTGGTGCTTGTTGGTGACCTATGGTTACACAGCTTAAGTCTCTGCTCCATTGTCATTACTTTCTGCTCTGAGAGTCTATTTTCCTCAACATGTCTTATGACATATTGGCAACGGTTTAAGTATCTTCTTGGATCATCAAAAACAGAAGATAGAAGAAGATAGAAGATAGAAGAAATCTCTTTTCAGGAGTTCTAATGTATTATAATTTTTAAAAATATAAAATGTCAATGATAGACTCCAGAAATTTGAAATAACTTTTTTTGGGGGGGAGAAACCTACCCCAGAATATTTTTATGAATGAACAAATGGATACATGTGTGCCGGGAAGATGGAATTATATTCAAATCCATTTCAAACAAGTTGTTATGTGCATCAGTCCATTACTACTCTAAGAATATGCTATCTTCATCCTTCTTTGAAAATAACATCAACAGTAAGCTTAAAAGCTAACGCGTGGTTGTTATATAACCTCAACATTTGATGCTTACTTTTACAATTAGTTAACAGATTGAGGAAAAAAACATAGATAACTTTCTCAAGGTTCCATCAAGAATTAAGGGCACTATTTTAACGGCAAAAATCAGAAACCAAATAGAAGTTATCTGTCATGTAAGATCTTGATAAAGATTTATTAACTATATTGCCTTTTTTTCAAATTACTCAAGTACATATCACTCTCATATACACTCAAATTATTATACAGAATTCTAACATAATGTATAAATTGGCTTTGTTAAAGATTAAAATATTACCCATAAACAACAGTACTTTACAGTCCCACTTTAAAGATTTTTGAGCTATGAAAGCAGGGATGTATGACTAACAACCCATGACAAAATCATTTACTTTTTGCATATTAGTTCTAATAACATTAAATCTATTTTTAAGGACAAGGGTTACATACCAGTGGTGACATTTTGACTCTACACCCAAGAATCTTTCAACTGACTCTGTATAAGAGCACTTCTGCTTTTGTTTTAGATTTTTTTAACAAAATTAGACTCTCGTTTCATCCCACTAGTCACCATTATTAAATGAGAAAAAGACAAGGAAAATCAATCCATGTGTTGTGATATAGTATTTTTCTAGATAAGTAATTTAAATAAATAACATTAGAGTCTAAGTTCATGTGTTTCAGTCACATTGTTGGTAGACTAGTACGATCAAGGTCAATATGTTCCTGCTTTGAGATTTGATGAGCTGCCCAATTATTCTTTCTAAGAGCCTCTTCACTTGAACTAGAAAACTTAAACTTGACCTTATTGACAAAACAACCTTCGTGTGCTGAATGAGAATATAAAATCAGGATTAGTGGCCATGTTAATACTACCTGTGGTTCTCAGCATTTGGAATATGCTATGTATCTACAAACAATAGGCATTAGGGCATCAACATATCTGAAGACTACTGTGAAAGCTGTTTTGTTTTTAGGACAGTTTTCCACCTTTATGCCCTCCTTACTAATGTGTCAAATTCACAATCAGGGAGCAAATTTCTTTTGTCCACATGCACCAATGCTCTGGCTGCTTGCTGCCAGGATAACAGCCAAGTAAAAACTTGAAGAAGTATTCTTAAATCGATTTTAAAAAATCTTACACACAGAGAGATATTTTACCTGTTGCAAAATACCACTTTTGAAAACCCAAATCATTCCTGTCTCTGTTATTGCTGTGTAAAGTGGAAAGGCATCTACTCTCACACTTTTGAGCAGACACTTGGAATTACTGGCTTCAGGGTAAAAGAGAAAAGCAGAAACCATACCAAAAAAAAAAAAAAAAAGCATCAAGTGAGATAAGGGGAAATGACATAATTGGAACTATTTAAAGCGAGTAAAACTGTCAACCCGAGATGGTTTGTTTCTGAATTCTCCAACAAATATATCCACTCCATCATCCCCAAAGGCCCATCAGGCTACCCACTGAAATGCACACTGATGTAAAATATGTCTACTTTCATGGCTAAAGTCCAATGTTGAGATCATTAAATTATAAGGAACAAAGGGATTTTGGCCAACAAATTTGGAGTCTGTGAGCCCTGTTATTGTGAGCCTATGATGAGGCAATATATCGTGGCAGGAATGTGTAAGACAGCATCCAGGTCACTTTATACTCAGGGGAAAAAACAAAAAAACAAAAAAAAAAATGCAAGAATGAGACTAAGGTTCCCAGATCACCATCAAGATCAATCCTCAGTGACCTAAGGACATCCCACTGAGCTCTCTCCCTTTAGGTTCCATATTCCTAAAGCAGTGTCCTGAAGATAAAGCATTTAACATCTGGACCTTTGAGGGACATTTAAGATTCAAATATAGCAATTATGAACTGAGCATAAAATGTATGTACAGAGTTCTTTAGTTTCTTTTCTCACATCATGGAAAATTAACTTATCAATGTTTTAAAAAATATAATTACAGGGTGGTGGAACTTCAGCCATCTCAGTCCCTGAATGATTATATGAAATAGAGCTGTGTTTCCTGTTCATTCCCTATCCATGGACCTTAAGCCAGAAACAAACTGTTGCTGTAAGCCATTGAGATAAGAATTTTCTTTCTAAACTGTCTTGAATACACAAAATAAAAACCAAGTAGAGAAAAGTGAACATAGAAAGAGTATAGAACCGAAAGAAGTAAATATATGTAATTTACCTTGCAAATCCACAGATTCTCACCCTACCAAACCCTGCAAAGTGATTCTGATGCTACATATATATTTGCCCTGTCTGCTCCTTCTAATGTTCTTGTCCTTACACATCTCAAAAACAATTGCTAGTGAGTTGTTCCACTACTCAATCAACCAGGATCAGTCAGAAGACACTGTCTGCTTATGATTTTTATATTCCTCCCCGTCTGAGTATAACATGTTTTTGGCTCCCTCTCATCCTTTCTTAAAATGTTGTTTCTAGTGCAAGGCCTGTTCCTGTGCAGCAACTTGAACTTTTGTCTCAACTTCCCTGGGCACAGAACCCCTTTCCTGACTCACCTCCTGGCATAGGGGTCTGCAGAATTTCTTGTTCAATCTGCCCCCTTTGGCCTCTGGTGTCATTTTCACCCAGCAAGGAAAGGGCTCCCTGTGCTTTTCTGTCATTTGAAGGATTAGATTCAGTTCCTTGATGACAATGTTTGATTTTTTTCTGAACATTTTTATTGCCCTTTAGAAGGGCACCCTTTCTAATTCTCATAATAACACAGGCTCCTGGACAAGAAGTCTGCTTGACTACTGAGACCTTTTGAGCCTAGTGTGTACTAGGCCGTACGATATTGCTGTAACTGTTATTGCTATTGCTGCAGTTTAATACCCTTCTACGGTTTCCTTTTCTCTGGTGAGATCACTGTAATATCCCAGAATTTTCCTCTCATATTTATAAAAGCCTACCCTTTTTTGTCAAATGATGCATTTTAAAATATAAGGTCATAACAAATCAAAAGCAAAGATTATCTTTTAAAAATATATTAATTTTTGAAATTTGATATTTAGAAATATCTTCCAAAATAATTGCAACATTATAATTACCATGATTATATGTAATAGCAAAAGATATTAAGATTACTTTAATTCCGCATTAAAAACAGGATAAATATGATTTTAAAAAGAGAAGAATTGTACTAAAAATAAATATGTATTATGACTCTTACCCAATTAAAATTTCTCCAATTCCATGGAGAGATCTTTTTTCATATAAAAAATGAGATTGGTTAGCCATTTTTATGGTTTTATTTTAAATTCATATTTACATTGCTCATTTGAACAAAACATGTTTTCTATATAGTCAGGGGCCACTGACAACCTTCACTGATATTTCTTTTTTTTTCTGTGTGGATCCAGCCCAGGCCCCTCACATTAAGGTACAGCCCCATTTTTTTGTTTGATTTGGAGACTGAGTCTTACCAAATCACTAAGCTGCCGATATTGGGTTTAAACTTGCAATCTTTCTGCTTCAGCCTTCAGAGTTCTGGGGTCACAAACTTGTGTCACCTTCCATCACACAGGAAATTGAGTCAACAGAGTAGCTGGAAGAGGGTCTACATTCCTCAGGAACAAAATTTGCATCTATACATTTATTTTCATATTTGACAAAGTATCACAGACTCTTTATAGCCTCTTATCAAACACTTAACTGAACTGTTTCTCTAGTAGTGAAGAATAATAAAAGGTTGCTGTTTTCTTGATGATTGAGAGTAAAATTTAGATGCACAGTGGAATCCGCACCTCTTCCGGTTGATTTGTGTGGGACTCACAATGTCACCTGTCTATAATGTCACACCCATGCCTGTTTGCTTCCTGATCACTTTAATCATCACCTAAACTGGACATTTTTTTAAAGGAGGCTAATTAAAACAGGTAGGCAACGTTTTAAAAGGTTCTAAATTTGGATTATACAGAAAGAAGGCAGAAGAAGTAATGAGAAACCTGTCTCCTTGTGTCTTGAAACTTTTAAATTAATGATATTTTTGAAGCCCAGAATCACTTTCAAATAGCAGTAACCAACTCTGGAGTAATTTCCTTATGCAAAGAACTGTTGCGTTTTGTATAGTAATTCATTCAATCTTTGCAATCTAAAAGGCAATGTTATAATTGTCTTCCTTTTGATTATATAAAAATACAGAATGATAGTAAATTGTGAGGTGGGTGGAATTTTTCTCCTGCTAACATGGCTGAGGTCTCATTAGCTATGATGCTGTACTTTGTTATACACAAATGAGTAAAAACAAGTGTAAGTGCATCTTGTCTAGGTAACCCTGGGCCTGAAGCTCTGTGTACTCTCCTCATGAGATGCAAATGAACTTAGCAGAGTAGATTTGAGGACGTGCTCTAGACCATGAGATCTCCCAAGATCAAGCAGCTTTGCAGACAGAGTTGAGCTGCCCAAGGCGAGTCATAGTAATGCATAATACTGAGTCCTCAGTGTGAGAAAAAAATCTCAGAATGGTGTAGAACAATTGTTTGGAAATCACGCTGTGATCGATTATTTCTTATTACAATTAGTCTTTTGACATTTTTTACTTTGAGCTGATCAAGCTCCATTTTCAAAGAATTGTTTGGTTTTGGGAGAATTCATCTACATTTCACAAAAATAGGGTATAGGATACCCTATTACTGTGAATTAGCCAATCAAATTCCAAGATTTTTAAGAAGTAGTGAAGGAAGCTAATGTTACTTTAAAGGAAGGGAAAAAACTATTTCCAACACAGCACTTTTCTCATAAAGATAAGCCTAGAAATCCTTTTATTCATTATTTTTCCTTCCAGGCTCAATGAAAAGTAAAATTTCATACAAAAATGCCTATATTTAGATTCCAGCTGTTTTCTGACTTTTTTCTTTCTTTTTTCTTTCGCTTCTATTGCTTATGACACAGGGTCTTACTCTGTAGTCTATGCTGGCCCTGGCCCATGCTAGCCTAAGACTCATGGCATTGGCCTCGTGAGTGCTGGATTACAGATGTGAACCACCGCAGCCAGCATGGTGGGGATCAGATTTGGAGCCTCCTGCTTCTTACGCAAGCCTCTATAGTCACTGACCTTAGCCGGCAGTCTCCCCACCTGCTTCTGATAGGATTCTTCTGAATATAAAAATAGTAAGTGACTTTTCATAACACTTATTAGCATTCAGGGGCTCTTGTAAGTGCAGACACATATGGTACCTTAGTCCTCATGATATACTTACAGCAGAAATCGTATGCTTATATTTGTTTTATAGAAGGGGAAACCGAAGTAGAAAAACTTGAGGCGAGAAAGCTGATATGCAAACGCAGTCAGTACATAAGAATATTAATAAGAAACACCTTGCAATCAGTGGGAAAAAAACTGGTAAAGAGAGGATACATTGAAAAGGAAGGTGAATGTTTCCTCTGAGTTCTCTAATGCTTCATATCTAAGGCCCTCCATAAGATCTCCTTAGTGTCTCAATCTGTTCAAAGTTGAATTAGTCACTTCTCCAAAGTTAATTTATTTATTTATTTACTTACTTACTTAGGTATTGAATCATCCTCTGCCTCAATCAAGATAGAGCAGGAAATAGCACAATTGAAAGTGACCCTGGTATCTGACTGGCTTAGTGGAAGAAGCAATATTTCTGGATATACAGGAGTTTGTTCAGAATCATCTGATTCCAGGTTCAAGATTAGTGGAGTCATGATCACTGTGAACATGCTGGACACCAGCATGAAGAGAAACGAAAACTATGCACCGAAGTCCTGCTCTGAAAACTCTTTCTTGTAAAGAAAAACATCTTGGAGTCCTGCTTCATTACGAAAAAGTGAATCTGTGCAAGTTTTGAAACGTATGCAAATTATGGAACAGATTTTAGTGAGCAATAATATGGTTACCTACAGTCTCATGTACAGATATTAACATCAGCCACAGAAGTGACAAATCTTGAATTACACCTATAGTATATTTTGATTAATTTTCCACAACAAAATACTCAAGAAATACATATGAGTCATTCTATATATTTCTCCTAACCCTTCCTCTCCTCCATTCCTAGTGCTACAGCAACCTATCTGAAAATGTTTTCCCCAAACTGATCTTTCTTCCAGATAGGTCGGCCTCTACCAGTTTCATCTACTTTTTTGTTACCCTCATTCCCATGAAAGGGACGTTGACAATTATTTTATTTTGATAAATACTAATTTTACACTTTCTCTAATTATAATCCCTCAAGAATTCTGTATCTTCTACAAAACTGATATTAAAAGACTGTCCTTCCCCCACCCCCAGTGTGAGGTATGAGACTCAGAACTCACACAAACGACAGTTTGTATCCCTAAATTACTTCCCCAGCGCCCAACAGACTGTTCTTATGTGAACATACCAGTTTCCGACAAAAGGTCTGTTTACGATCCCTAAGAAACTCCACCCAGTTCACTGAGAACATCATCCATGGTTTGTGATATTATCTTACGCTGTGTTCACTCAGTTACCGATATCCTCTCCCTTTAAGGAAAAATCTACTTTGATAAGAAACATTTCTCCAGTGAAAAGTATTCCCCCTTTCTGTGGGGCGCTCCCAGTTCTATCCTACAGCATATTTTGTAGAGGAAAGAATGCTAATTTCACTGTTTCACATATCTGCTTAAATAATAATTATTTCCTGGCATGGTGATGACTTGTATTGGCTGTGAATTATTTGAAGAAATCACTTATATTTTATTCATTTTTACCTGCAGTGCTTACAACATTGCCTACAATATAATAGCTACTTAACAAATGTTGAAAAAATTTTAAGTCCTCATTAAATAGTAATGTAAGAAAATTTGAAATTGTGGTACAGATCCCATTTTAAATGAAAGTAGGATATGCAAAGAACATGGAAAACAGAACAGGAAGATGGCTTAATGAGGCAGGGAGAGAGAAAATAAAAACAAATTTTGTTTAAAGTATGCAAACAAGGAAAGATGAAAGAAAAGGGAATTTGGGGGGAAGAGTTAAATTTAATGTTTGATAAAAGATGAATTTCTGAGAGCCAACAAATTTACATTCCCACTTTAACTTCCTTATTCAATATAACAATGAGTTTCGTTAAAAGGAAAATAACTTATTTTCATTTCTCTTTAAATGAAGTTAGTATAAAAGTAAATGATATTTGATATAAAGATAAGCATAGCTTGTTTCTCTAGAATTTTGTTATTTTTCATGTCCTCGGGTCAATAATATCAATTTATCTAGAAAAAAAGATTTCAGTTTATTATTGAAAGGATCATAGTAGAAAATACGTTAGAATTTTCACTTTAAACTCATTTTCTATAATTATTATGCTGATGATCTTATAAATACACAAAAATAAAATATTTTCTACCTTAATCTCAAATGGTACTGGAGCCCACAACTCTTAAGTTAATATTAATTGCTTGTTTGCACTCGAATCATTTTACATAAAAGCTGAATAATTGAGTAAAATAGATCTAAAAACATAGAAAATCTTTTAACATGTTCTATCTGTAAACATCCATCCAGTGAAAAACAAGTTGAATTTTTCAATAGAATTCATGTATATAGCACAGTGAAAAAATATTGTCATGACAGGGAAAGTTCTCCTTGTCCCATAGCAGCTGAAATAATATCTTATTAAGCACATTGTTATTTTACAGACTTGCCTCTGGACACAAATATTATTTTTCCAAACACAATTGTAGAGAAAGAGCAATGGTGTGTATAGGCCTGTAGTGCAAAAGTGATTTGCTAAAAGCCTTTAAAGGAGCAACAGAAAAACAAAAGGACCACTTTCGATTGTGAGATTGGATTGTGGTTCGATGTGGCTTGAAAGATTCTAAGACTCTTCAAAGAAAAATCCAGTTATATCCCTGCAACATGACTGTGACAGGCGTGAAAATGTGCCAGTTAGAGCCCAGGGGACGTGCCAATGCGTGAGGAACTGGAATCAGGCTAGGAATCAAATGAAGAAAAAGGTCAGGTGTTTTTGGGTAAAATTAAATTTAGATCTGAAATTTAAAATGATTAAATGTTTGCAGATATTTTCTTTTACTTAGAGAATGTAATAATCAAATGATCTTTTTGAGGAAACAATTGAAACATTGTATAAATTCAGCCCAGTGTGCTGCTGTACAGGCAGAGAAGCTATGAATCAAGGAATCCCCGCAGGTGGATACGAATGAAAAGCCTTCTTATGACTGGATTGCACCTCATGTCTCTGAAAGAAGACAGTGGAAGATGCAGTGGGAAGGTGCACCAAGAAGCTGGCAATGATTAGGTTTATCTCAGAAACCTTTTTCTTTTTCTGAAACAGGGTCTCACTCTGTAGTCCAGGCTGTTCCTTAACTTACCATGTAGCCCAGAATAGCCATGGACTCAGAGCAATCCTTCTGCCTCAGCCTTATGCTTTCAAAAGCTGGCATAAGAGGTGAGTGCCACCATACCTGGTTTTATGTGGTGCTCAGGAATCAAACCCAGGGCCTTGCGCTTGCTAGTCAAGCACTTTAACCATTGTGTCACTTCTCCAGCCCTGTCTCAATTCTTGAAAACAGCTAGAGCCTCTATAAATTAAAGAATAGGAATATTACAAATATCAAGAATAATCCAAATCTCTTTAGGAGCTAAATTTCTTGTATTCCATAAATCGAATTAAGTATTTTGAAAAGATTGAATATATCTGAACAGGTCACTCTCTCTCTCTCTCTCTCTCTCTCTCTCTCTCTCTCTATATATATATATATATATATATATATATGTGTGTGTGTGTGTGTGTGTGTGTGTGTGTGTGTGTGTGTGTGTGTGTATTAAAGGAAATATCAGAATGAAAGTATAGCATTCAATCTGGATAAGGCTAATACAACAAGAAGGGCTGGGATATTTATTAGATTTGAAGCTTTCTATTAGCCAACACAGAGAGCAAGAAGCTGTGATGATATCAAAAAGTCTATAATATAAAAGCCGATTTGCTGCTTACAACAGTTGGCCAAAGGAGAGAAGAGATGCTCTTCGGAGAGTGTGCATTAGGGAAGGCAAGGGTAAATGATCAAGGGGTCACGTGTACACACACTGGTTTTTCACCTGATTGTTATGATGCATTCAAAAATACACACGGATAAAAACAAAAAAGGAAGACATTGCAAAATAAAATGAAGCATTTTCAACAACCTGATCGCCAACACAGCCAAGTTTCATCACACTTTTATTTTACAATAAGCCTAAACACAGGCCAACGTCACTGCAGGCATCCACGCGGCAGTGGCAAAGAGGCCGAGTGTATATTTAACTTTCTGAATTTTACTATTTCTTGAAGAATAAGTGAACTGCATATCTTTCAGGAACCGTGTCATAAAGTGCTGCTTCTCCCTATTAAATTTTAAATAGGAATCGGTGACAAGAAATTCAAAAATATACTCTTTTTGGAAACATCTCAAGTACAGCTATTCAATGTTGCTAGATGAGTAAAAATCCATATATTATAAGTCAGTGAATATGCCTTAAGAATGAGTCTCTTTGGGGAAGCTTATTGGTTTTTATTGAGGTTGAGATACTTTAAGTATCTTAGGCTCTAACTGAGGATCAGTGTGAAAAAAATATATCTTAGGATGAAGTATAGAAATTAATAATAGGTTTTCCTCATTAAATATGAAATTGTTAGAACAAATACATTTTCCATGGTAATCCTTTTAAAAATGAGTAAATTTTTCTACTGGTTCTTTAAGTTAACTCTACTACAGCTAGTAATAAGAAATACCAAATACAACATTTGGAATTTTTTCAGTTTATTACCAGTTATTAAGAAAGCAAAGTGGAATAGCAGGAGGCTCATTTTTTTAATGTACACTTTGAACGCTTTGCACTTGTAATAAAACAACTTGGTTTAGATTTTAATTTTAGTAGGCATATCTCAACCAGGAATTATTTAATAAAATAAAACTGAGCAAAGTTAGACTTGGGCTACATTATGCTTTTGCCCGCAGCCTGACAGTGAAAGTCATACTATAAACATAAGTATGTATGTTTGCTTACTAATATTTTTGCAAAGTACAGCATGTACTCAAGTTAGAGGTAAGAAACAATACACATGGTCATTGCTCACTGCTATTGCTGGGAGGTTTGGATACCAAACATGGAATTTGATACCTGGCAGGAATTATCCCCTATTGAGGTAGGCGCACAACCTGAAATCAGAAACTTGTTGAAAACTCTCCAGCTTTAAAATTGTTTTAAATGAAAAACATATAGATGATTTATTCAACATAGAGTTTTAAACCCTAATTAGCAAGAAAATATTAATAGTAATAACCATAAATAGAAAAATAAGCCCAACCAAATACATTTATATACAACCTGAATTTATAATAAGTTGTTTTTTTAAGTAAATAAAAATGAAATTTCACAGCATTATTTAACATTTCCCTGAGTTCCTTCAGGACAATTTTGACAAGGCTGGCATAATTCTGAAGAGAGTCATCCACCTCAAATATAACGCTCTCAGAAATTGAAAGTAGCAGCCTAACAACATGGAAGTTATTATTTATCATTTATATCTTCATGATTGACATTTAAAATAAACATGATTTTAAAGAGTAAAATACAGGTTTATAGTTGCATGTAATCACAAAATACAAAACGGGTTGGTTGTACTCTTGGCAATAAAACTATAAGAAACAAGTACTTGGGAAGCAAATACTTCCGATCAATATACCATATTTGCTTTTGATACCCTCATAAAGAACTTACAATACTTTTTGTACAATCAATCCAAAGCAGGATGAAGATATAAAGATGCCAAGACGGTAGGCATGAATGTGCACTAATGATGCAACTTTAAAGTCTTTTCTTGATCTCTTGAGCTTTCCAAGTGTCTATTCAGTTAAATATTTATTGAGTACCCTGTAGGGGCATGGCCTTGGGTGAGCTCCAGAGAGGTAGAGACCAGAGAATATAGTCTTTGAATCTTTGGATCAGCTGAAAAACATTCCTTTCTGCTCACAATCTCACACGCCACAGGAGCAATCTTTTCATACTCTCCTTATTGTGTGTGAACAATGTTTGGTACTGAAATAAAGTGGCTTTCTACAATATATCACAAAAAGATACCATAGTTTTGAAATTAGAATTTTGTTGAAAATATTCCTTATATCTGAAATCTGGATAAGAAGAGGAAGGTAGTTTGACAAAAGAGTATTTTTTCTTCCCAGAAAAGGAAATTAATATAAAAAACATCATACATCATATGCTAGAGGAACATACAAACAGTAGGTAAAGTGATCTGAAACAGGAGGGAAGAATCGCTGGACAGTGCATAAAGACACCCTAAAATATCCTGTCAAATATTTTCAAAGCATTAATACTCATTTTTTCTGACTATCAACTAATTTTAAATTTGTGGAAAAGATAAAATCTTCATGATGAAAATTAAAATATGTGCTATATTAAATATTAAGTTATGTTAAATTTCCTTCATTTGCTAATATAAACAAACATAAGCATATATTTTATTTATATATTCCATTATTATGGAATCATAACTATGGAATCATACAAGCTTTTTTGCTTATTTCCCCATAATTACTAGAGAACATTCAAATATGCAAATATGCTATAAGTGAGTTCATATTTCTACGAGACAGCTCTAGTGGCTTTCCCTATAACTGGACAGCAGCTTTGTGTAGCTTTTCATGGTAAAGCTTTATGACTAGAAATTTTCCTTGTCACCTCTGATCATTGGTCTGGATGGATTTCAAAAAACACAGTTATGACATCAAGATGTAAACGAGGCTTTTAGTCTTCTGACATAAACTGACAGACTTCCCTCCATTTTGAGACTGTTTTTCTATGTACTTAAAATACAAGAGCACCTCCTGAACTATACTTGAATATGTTATTTAGGAAACTTTGATATATTTATGGTGAAAACGTGTATATCTTTCAATAAACATTTGCTAGATAGAATTTATTCACAGATATTGAGAAAAACAAAAACTTTTGAGATATTTGATAAATAAAGCTATTGCTAAACTTGGATGGAGGTTATTATTTAATGTGATTTTTTGGGAAAAATCCAAAGAGAGCTCTGAATGCAGAGTTGGAAATAAAATGGCTGAAATATGCATTAGTTAGCTTGGGATGCCATATATATATGTATGTATATGTATGTATGTATGTATGTATATATATATATGTGTGTGTGTGTGTGTGTGTGTGTGTGTGTGTGTGTGTGTGTGTGTATAAATATATATATCAGCATGGACTCAGGTTCCAGAGACTGGAAAGTGCCAGAATCACGGTATGAAATAAATTAGGATTGAGGTAAGAGCAATGTTTTTGGCTTGAGGACTGCCATTTTTTTCTCTGTGTGTCACATGGTGGAAGAACAAAGAGTGATGGATTTTTCTTTCTTCTTCCTATAAAGTGGGTCCCATCAAATTAGAGCCCCATCCGTATGAACTCTTTAATCATTAATTACCTGTTTAAAAAAAAAAAACTTGTTTCCAGATGCAACCATAAGGAGCTTAGAGCTTTACCACACAAATTTGTAAGAATACAAATCAGTGTACAGAGAGCTGTTGCTTATGAAATGCTATGAAAAAAAACTTTTATAACTGCTAGAACAAAAACTTTCTTCAACAGTTAAGACTTTCTTAGATGGGAAGTACAAACATTTTTCAAAAATGTATGCTTCTTATAAATACACATGAAGCAAAGAACTTCTATGTAGAATAACAAAAGCAGTGCGGATATAGAAGGGGAATTTTAAACCTCTGTTAGTCGGATTGTGAACCAATAACATAAAGATTTTATTTTAAATCTCAAATTTAAGTGGCAAAACTAAGGCACTACTAGAGAATGACCATCAAGATCAGAGATCAAGCCCTAGGGGCCTATGTCACAGTCAGACAATAAACAAATGTAACTAAACAGAAACCTACAACAGTGGTCAGATGAGAGGAGGCATTCTGTAGTTAGGGATCTCAGCTAAGGTAAAATTTCTAATTTAGGGAACATTGTTATCATTTTTAACTGAAAATATTTCCTCTATATTTTGTTCAAGTGAGAGAGTAATTTTGACATGACTATGGGAAGCATCAGTTTACTGCCTCTACAATCAAAACCACAGACCCTTTCAGGAAAAAAAAAAATAGCTTAGTGTTGTGGCTAGGATCTGGAGTGTCCTCCAAAAGTCTCATGAATTTTAATGCTATGGATTGTCTATGGAGTCATGTAATGTTAGTGGATTGGGGTCTGGCCTGGAGGGGTAGATTGCAGTTGTTGGGATTGGGGCATGTGAGTTAAGACTAAAGGCTTGTGAGTTAAGACTAAGGGTGTGTAGTGGCTACACTTTATAAACCCGGATGCAGGAGAGACTAAGACTGGGACTTGGACTAGTCTCAATTAGTCTCACTTGCCTGCCTGTTGGTGATGTCCCGAGAAGCTGCCTCCACCTCTCTGCCTCTGCATGTACTTCAATTGCTGCTGGCCATCCCTGAATGGACTGTGACCATCTGAAACTGTAAGCTAAAACAAACCTTTCCTTTCCTAAACTTGTATGTGTCAGGTATGGAGTCACAGCAATGAGAAAGTAACTAAGACACTTAATTAAGCATTTTATCCTTAGTAATAAATTACAGTCTCTTAAATAATGTGTTTATATCTGCGGAACTTTTAACTTGCTTTTTATAGAAAGAAAACCATCCTGTCCTCATGTGTGGTGAAATACCAAAGACACAGGGAGTAGGAGGCAGAAGAGAAAGTAGTGAGAAGGGTAAGTTTCCTGCAGGTTGTGACTAGCGCACACATTCTTCTTCATTAAAATGGAACTTATGGAGATATTAATGCAATAATTGCTGTTTCATCTCATTTGGTATTCACTACATGAAGCAAAAGGCCAAATATAAAGGGAAACATTTTTTTGGACTTAGTGCAAACAATACAATTATGTGACCACATTATTTCTGAAAATTAAAGTGCATCATTAAGAGATAATTAAAACATGAGCTGTAATTCTCACACATTTCCTTTTTACCTCAAGTTGGTCTTATCTAATGATTGACACAAACATCAATTCCAAGACATCATATCCATTTTCACTGAAACGTAACTTGTAATTTCCACATTCCATAGTAATTTAAGTTCAATGCCAAAGACAACCTGGGACCCATTTCAATAAGAAAATTTAAATAACAAACGATGGTGTGTAGAAACACTTGAAGATGCTTTTCAAAATATGACCCAAGAAATTAAACTCAGAATGAATGCCACAGCTATGTTTGTGTAAGCGAGCTCTGCAAGTTCAGCTTCTCTTGAAATCTTCCCTAAAGCTAATTATCTAATAAAATGCAGACTCTCAGGAAATTTTCCACAATAAGATGCATGTGTACACAAGCATACATCTATGTGTTCCATGTATAGGCATATATATTTATACTGCCTATATGTGTTAGATGAAATCATATTATTAATATGTAAATATATGAATGGGGAAGAATGGGAGACTTTTTGCACCTCATTTTAAGTAAGGTCAGAGCCCACAGACATCCCATAGTATCACCTTTATCATTGGGCATTCGGTAGGATGCGACGGCAGCTTAGAGTGAAATGACAGGTTATAAGGGTAGCAGTTCAATCAGTGAACCTATAAGGGAGGCTTAGTGGCTTTCACACTCCCTCCAAAATAAACCAGTAGATTTCCCTTCAAATTCTGAAACCTCAAAACTCTCCCTCCACCCCTGCAAAAATATCTGATGACAGCCAGATTGTGAACACAGAACTATTTCTGTTCTGACATGTACACGTGTCTCCTTGTACAGATCCATCACTGCGGAATGACAGGTTCCAGATGCTTTCAACTTTTACTTTGGGGAAAATCTTTTGAAAGTAAATACCAGGGCAAACACCTTTTTCTGTCAATATTTGGTTACTCTTATTAGCTTTTTAAAGTCCTCATGTCCATTTCAATTGACCTGACATTGAGAAGTGTAGTTAAATGATTTAAGAGAAGCTTATACTTATTTGGGGGAAATTTTGCTTCAAAAATAATAATTTCTGTGAAGAACAATATTAGCAATGTACCTGTGTGAGTGGCAAAAAATGGAACTTTATTTTTTCCAGTTCATTAGAATGTAAACTCATAAAAATCTTGGGCATCTATGACAGTATGAATATTTCTACCAAAATCCTGAAATCTCTCTCCTTATAAACGGCAATGTTGGAACTTATCTTAAATATATCTCATCATCCATAGTATTTTTTCTTGTTTTGAGCTCAATTTTGTTTGATTTCAATTTCTTTTTTCACCCAATCACTCTCACTCTGTGACATAATTTATTAAACCAGAAAAATTTAAATTCACCCTTACCTTCAGTAGAAAGCCTAACTACACTGCATTTTATGCTTTACCTCTTAGTGGTCAGGTGAGCTAGGTTTTGATGCAGTATTCTCTGTAGAGTACAAGAAATGGCTGCACAGAACTGGGTGACTGAATTTCAGTCATTAGTAACAAGTGAGCTTCTTACCAAACAATATGTGGAGAGTCATTAGCACAGACTAAATAGAAAATAGCAATCTCAGAGAAGGTGTGAGGCTGCCTTGTCTCGTGATATCACCTTTTGCCACCAAGCTCATTTCATGGAATCTCCAATGCTATGAGACACCATCAGCTTCTCAAGTATTCCTTACTCTTACGTTAGCTCTTAGGTTTTGTTTTAAATGCACACACACACACACACACACTTCTCCTTACATAAACCTCCTTTTCATGTGATTTTAATTTTGAGAACATTATGCTGTATTATCCCTAAGTTTTCACTTTGCATTATCCGGGAAAATCTACAGTATTAAAGTATTAAATATTTCCTCCTGGAAGCCTTCACCAACACTTTAGTTTTCCCCCATTTTATTGATATGCGTAAGTGCAATACATAAAGTTTACATTGAACTTGAGTATTCTGTGGACATACATATTGTGACAAAATTATAAATTCTACCCCTCTCCCTTTTCTCCTCTCCTACATCTTCCTCCTCTCTCCAGTTCCCATTATTCCCTACAATAAGTTCTATGATATAGCTGTGATGTGGGTTTCTCATATCAGAGGAACCATTCAATATTTCACCAGCTGCTTCTGACTCACTTCACTAAGCATGATGTTCTCAAGTTGCCTCCATTTGCCTATAAAAAGCTTCCAACCTATCTGACTTTATAGATGAATATTATTCCATTGTGTATAAATGCTACAATTTATGCATCCATTGGTCTGTTGATGGGTATTTTTGGAGTCTTCCACATTCTACCTATTGTCACTTGTACCGCTATGAACATGGGTATGAATGTATCTCGGTTATATGCTGTTTTTACCTCATTTGGAAAAATTCCCAGAAGAAGTATTGCTGGATCAAAGGGGATATTTATTTCTAGTCTTCTCAAAAATCTCTATACTGCTTTCCGTAGTGGTTTTACCAGTTTATATTCTTACCAGTAGTGCAGGAAGGTTCCTTTTTCCCCACGGCCTTGCCAGCACTGATTACCGTTTGTGTTCTTAATATATGGCATTGTCTCTGGGGTTAGATGGTATCTTAGTGATGTGGCTAAGGATGTTGAACATCTTTTCATGTACTTATAGGCCATTTGAGCTTCTTCATCTGAGAACTGTCTGTTCATTTCTTTTTCAATCAGATATTTGATTTTGAGGGGCTTATTATTTTCTCAGTTCCCTGTGTATTCTGCTATGAGCATCCTATCTGATATATCGGTGGTGAATATCACCTCCCCAGTCTGTCAGTTCTCTTTTTACACTTTTGATTAGTTTCCTTTCCTGTGCAGAAACTTTTTAATTTGGCATAATCACATTTGTTAATACTGGGGACTATTTTATTCATTCATTCATTCATTCATTCATTCGCTTTTCGGTGTCTGTCTTACGAAGAAAGTCTTTGCCTACACCTATGCCTTTTAGATAATTGCCTAATTTATCTAGCAGGAGATTCAGTGTTCCATGTTTGGTATCTAGGTCTTTGTTCCTCTTTAATTTTGGTGTATGGCTTCACCAACACTTTATATACTGAGATAATTCTACATTGGCCAATGGCTCAGCATGAGACTGTCTAAGTAGACACAGTTACCCCAATACTACCTTGTCCCTGCTTGACTGAAGTCTCCCTACGAGTACAGGCAATGTCACTTACTCCTGCATCCCACCATCTGGTGCTGTGCTTAGCAGCTACGACGTGTTCAATAAATATGAAGAAAAATGACTGCCTGCTCCTTTGAACAGTAGAAATATCTTTTTGTAATATGGCAGCTACGAGCCAATCACATAAACATATTGTGCGCTTGAAAAATGATTCTTCAAAAATTAGATATATTTATATGGAAAATACACATTAGCCTTTGACAACTTAGGGTAGAAATATCTTAATTATTTTAGATGGATTATATGTTGAAATATTTATATTTTGGATATATCAGACTGAATAAAATATGCTATTAAAATGACTAGTATCTACATGCATTGCTTTCTCCAATATAGCTACTTGAAATTTTTTTAATTAAATGTGTGGCTGGTAGACATGGCTTGTGTTTAATATCTGTTAGACAGCACTAGGGCATGTCACAGAGATTCCAGATGCAGTATTTTATCACCCCATTACTGCAGCCTGCTCACCATTCACAGTGAAGGTGCTGTCCTTTTCTCCATGAGATTAAATATCAGTCATATTTTAACTCTCATCAGTAAGGCTTCTTAGGTTAAGGACTCTAATTTTTAACAATATATTTTCTTTAATTATAGCAAATTAGATTATGGGAATAATATAAACATATCACAAGCAGGCATTTTAAATACACATATCAAAATGACAACTGGATCAATAGAGAAATATTAAGACTCTGTGCCTGTTTCTAGTTTTCATTGAAAAAATAGTGGAAGTGTTCAATCCAAAACATTCTGCAGACATGGAAATGCTTGACATCTGAGCTATTCAGTAGTGAAGCTACTAACTGAAAGTGCCCATTTGTGTGCTTGAAATATGGTTAATATAATTGAAGGAATGCAGTCTTAATTTTCGTGTAAATTTAAATTGCCACATGTGTCTCATATCTGTCACAACGGACATTTGAACTTTGAAGCAAGAGGTCATTTCTGCCTTTCAGTTAGAAGTGCTGAATTCTAAGTTCACTTACCTTGAAATACCACATTGAGATTTCTTACCTAAAATATGAGCAACTAAAATGGAATGTTTAACAAGCTTAAAATTCTTAAAGTACTTTTGAGAAACCCTGCCAGTTGAGTTTTAAATATTTTTTTCTTCAGAAATAAAGATCTATATATTTAAGTTACCTGCAAGATTAAGTTAATGTTAATTATTTGATATGGGTATCCTTTGATGTAGTTAAATTATATGTGTTTGATTTTTAATTAAAATGAGAACAGTTGTACAAAACAATTAAAATACCCCCAAGTTCGTTTTTGTTTGTAGGTTTTATAAGCACATTGCTTTTGATAGTCTACGTGAGCAATTAATTCACGATAACCTAAAACCCTGGAAGTCATTTACAGGAGGCCTTTACTGTGTAAAAAAGATCTTTGATTTGGAACTATGCACCACAAACCATTTATTTAAAATGCTAAACATTTTTGTCTCCTGCAGAATGTTCAAAAAATATGTCTTTAAAGCACAAGAGGTAATTAACATTCAGTTTCATGTGCTTTAAATATTGAGCTAATATCTGACTGAATGGACAGCATTTCTGCCTGGGGTTTTCACTAGAGAAGTTTTAGGATCATAGAATCTTATAACTGGTAAGATGCTTGCTCAAATTTTTCACTGTGCAAGTTAGAAATATTAGTCACAGAGTAAAATAACTATGTAAGGTCACAAGTGAGATAGAGATGTTGAATTTCTGATTTTTAGGAAGTCATAAAATAATTGCTTTTCCATTTTTACTAGTATGCATATGCAACAAATAATGGCTATGTTAAACTTGAGAATTTTACACACACACGCACGCACACACACACACACACACACACACACACACACACAGAGACATTACAACAATTCCAGATTTATTCCCCTGCCCCCATCTTTCCCTCTCACTACTTTTCTCACATCCCACGAATCCTAGCATCTCATTTATTTGACTTTATTATTTATTTATAATCTGGATTACTCATACTAGAGAAGCCACATGCTATTTAACTTTCTGAGTCTGATTCACTTCACTAAGACCAGTGAAATCCACTTACCTAAAAACAATATTACTGTGTCTTTAAGGCACAGTAATATTCCATTGTTTACATATTTTTAAATCCTTTTGGTTATTGGTGGATATTTTGGCATCATCCATGATTTGGCTATTGATTTAAAAATATATCATTTTTTCTTTCTTTTTAAAAACAGGATCTCAGTTTATAGTCCATGCTAATCTTAAATTCACTATGTAGCCCAGGCTGGCCTCAAACTCATGGCAGTCCCCTGCCTCAGACTCCCAAGTGTTGAGATTACAGGTGTGCATCTACATGCCCAGATTATGTGGTGCAGAAGAATCAAACCTAGGACCGAGCCCTTGCTAGGCACACACCGTATCTGCTCAGTTACTCTGCCAGCCCTTTCATTTCCTTTCAATGTTTTCAAATACTAATATTCCCTTCCTCAAAAAGACTGTTGTAAGTATGGGCAAAAAATGCAATAAGAACCCAGGTTTGGGCAGAAAGGGCGTTGTGGCCATAGAGTGGACCTATCCTCTGTCTTCCTGCAGCATCCAACAGATGGGAAGCACTTACGTGTCCGTGAAGACCCCCTGAAATACTTCTGCAATGTTGATACAAGCAAAGTGGAAATGACCTTTAAGAAACCACCTAGGACACACCTTGACTTCAGTAAGCACAAATCTTAAACTCTTCCAGCAAATTGACAGTCAATTCTATTTTTTTAACCACATCTAAGAAAAGGGATTGTGTGAAGTCCAATATCCGCCTTTTTCAATTGTAGTACAAAAAATTCCTGCGACCTCCTTCTTGTGATCCTTAATCATCTAAATTCATCTAGAGTCTGATTTCTTTCCTTTTAATCTTGATGTGAATAGAGAACAGAATATAAATCATGCTCTACAGAAGCTGCAATTAGGCCAATTATATGTAGGTTAATATTCTGTGTCAATTTTCAAATATGGGAAGCACTTGTAGATAAGCAATGATTTTGATATTTTGAACCCAGGCAAAATGTGAACTATACATCAAAAATACTAAGTAGATTTTATTAACACATAAAAACTTGGAAGCACTGGATTTTCCAAAAATTTAAGATGAGTATGAGCTTTGTTTTATTTTTAGGTCACGTAAAAGAAAATTGTGCTTGTTACATTTGTGGATTCATTGAATCATATATTCTATTATTTAGCTTCAATTTTCATTTCACCATAATTTACTGAGTGCATCTATGTGTTAGACAAAGGTCAAATGATACAAAACATAGAAAAACCATGGACATCCCTTCAGAAACTTGCCTTACACTGGGAGACTCGAGACTTTATGGATGTATAATTCGTCAAAATTTTCACAGAGAGCAAGTGACCTTGAAGGAGATGTCACAGAAGCAGGGGAAAAGTTGAAGAAGTGGCTGGTCAGCAATACAGAGCCTCAGATTCAAAAAACTAAAGACTAAAAAAAAAAAAAAAAAAAAAAAAAAAAACAGATTTTTTTTTTCTTTTCCAGGAAGGCAGTAATAGCAAACATATTTCTCATTCAAATTCCTGCCCAACAATGGCTATGTTAATATTATATTCTGTGGGAATAGGAGTCTCAATAAAGGTATGTGAAAATTTGATATGTGTGCATAGCTACTACATTATTCCAGGTTTCTCATTTATGTGGAAACTCAGAGTAAAATATTAATTTTAACAGTTAACAAACTAAGTAGGCAGGCAGTGTACTTGAAGTCTATGTTACTTAATGAATCCATTAAATATAATTGAAAGGAGGAGAAAATGATAACAACTTTAACTGTGTTGCAGTCTGAACTGTATACCCCAAAATTCATATGTTGGACATTTAACCCCAATGAGATTATACTTGAAGACAGGGCAGTTAAGAAAACAATTAGGTTTGAATGATATCACGGGGGTAGCGACCTGATATAGTGGGAGCAGTGTTCTCATAAGAGAATAAAATGAAGATCTTTCTCTTCCTGAACATACACAGAGAAATTGTCTTCAGGGCACATGAGAAGGTGGCCGTCTACAGACAGAAAGAGAGGTTTCTCCAGTAACTAAATTTGTTAGGCCTTTCAGTTTCAATGTCTATCCTTCAGAAATGTAGGGGGAAAAATATCTGTTGCACAAACCACCCAGTCTGGGACATTTCTATATGTCACTCATGTGGACAACACACTCTTAACAATTGCAAAAAGTAGTTTATAGCATTCGGTAATTAGTAACATATATTCAACCTATGGTCAGTTTCTGGTTATATGTTTAAAATTCTATGAGTCTAATCTCACTAAATCTTCAGACTTGTCTGAGGATATGAATTATTTTATGATGGGATAGTAAAAATATGAGTTGCAAATGTCAGCAAATATACCACATTTTGGGGGATATAGAACATAAAATGACTGTCATTACTGTACCTGTCATTCTTAATATTAAGGATGTATTTCCTCAAATATTAAAAACTCCTAAAATATAATATACTAAAATCGTACATGTATAATACATTAAAAGAAAAATATTTGTACAATTAAATTTAAAACAGCTATTGATGAATTCACCAAATGTATCACTTGCTATGCTCTTTCTCCCTAGAAGAAATCATGAATTATACCAGAAAAGAATCAGGGCAAAAACTAGTACAAATACCCACATTAAGCCTAATGTTTGATGGCATAATCAAATTGCAAGTGATGTGATTACTATTTAAAGAGCCAATTATATAGAGCCAACACTAAAATTTAAATCCTACAACATCACAAAAAAAGACTTGCTAGTGATTAAAAAGAAAATATCCACAGACATGAAGGATTGAAATGTAATAAGGGACAAAATGAGTTAGTGATGGCTATCATAAAATCTGGCAGGGCATTCTATTTACAATTTGTAATAAAACTGTCACGCATTAAATTTATAAAAGCATTTATCTTAGAAAAATAAATCTATTTGCCAAGGGCAAGTTAATAACCTCTACAGTTCATTTGAATATATGGACAAAGAGATAGCTTGATTAATAAAGCATATAAGAAATGTATTGAGAAATATATAGGATGCTGGGACAATGAAACATCACTCCAAAAGGTTCTATGCTGTGAATTAACAGCAGGAACACTTTCAACATTATCTGAAATACAAATCTATATTGTTAACCACCAACCTAAGGAATGTGCACACAGAGAAAATTGTCTTCAAGTGTTCCATTTGCAGGAACAATTAAAAATATTTCAATATAAGTATCAAAAGAACATGTGACTTTTTACAATACCTAATGGAATGCACCACTATTTCCTAAGGATTAAAAGTCATTTACTTATTTAAGGAATCAAAGGGAAGAATATGTCTCTGAATTGTATGGGGTCTTACAGATAGTAAGAAATGAAAACATACACAACTGTACCCTTCAAAATGCCAGATAAGCTTCGTGGGAGTGGAAGAAGCATCAGTTACACAGTGATTACAACAACCAGAGTGATACTGTGAGGGAATTGTGTAGTGGTCGTGATATTGAACAACTCCTTACAGTGTTTTATGTTATTTTTTTCCTAAGTGTTCATAAAGATATACACTGTTTCTCTGCATGTCCTATATAAATTTAGATGTAATTGTAGATGTTTAGGAACATTTAAATGTGTGCATTTAACCAAATCAAATGCTATATAAAAAGAAAAAAGTTATAAACATTTTCAGAGATGATATGAAATCCTACCACTGTGAAACAAAAACAATGATAAAAAGGAATATATATATATATGACTGGATATAGTTGTGCTCTATGATAACTTTATTAATAAAAATAGAACATGTATATGATTTTGGTCATTGGTTGGCAACCCAGATTTGGTAGGAAAAAATTTTTATTTTCTCTAAAAATTCCATATAAGCTTTCTTTGAAAACTATCAATTTCCATTTAATTATATTTTTCATCATCATATTTATTTTGATCATTCATAAGCTTACAGGTCTCCTCTATTATATATTTTACTATTTTTGTAAGTTTTGCACCTCTGATAGGTTAAAGACCTAAGAAAATCTGTCTGCTGCTCTGTTAAGAATCTTTGGGAATCTTATTGTAAGAAACATTCCCTTTAACACTGCCTCGCTTGAATTCTGGCTGTAGCTCCTCAGAACCAGGTATCTGCGTCTCTGCGTCTCCATTCTCTCTTCTGTACGATAGAACTCACAGTAGCATCTACCTCATAGAATTGTCCAGAAGCTTGAATGAGCTGTGTATGCATAGCACTCTGCAGGTCACCTAATCATAACAGCTGTTATGCCATGATTGTAACTGTTAGTGCTATGATTGTATTGATTCAAATTAGCAAGTATCAACAAACTTGAGTAGCATAAATGTAGTCAAAACAAAGAACAAAAATATATGTGAAATACAAAACATACCAGAGTTCAACGGAAACAAATATGTTATTTAAAAGTTAATATTAATGGCTGATGATCATAAAAAGATATTAAGAGAGAGGAATCTTAAACACCAAAGAGTGTTTTGTAATAGTCCCTGAAGGAGCCTAGCATCTCTCTCTTGTGGGATATGGATAAAGACAGCTCATGAGTGTGGATTCTGCAGATTCCAAAGCAGGAAGCAGCCCGAGAGCCTGCGTCCACACTCTGCCTAGGAAGAGCTAGCGAGAGGAATCAGTTATAGGGATGCAAATGTGTGACGTGAAACGGGACATTTCAGGCCTGGAGGAGTAGCTCAATGATAAAACATATACTCAATTTGGTATCTAGCAACAGAGAATTTTTTTAAAAAATATTTATATATATATCAACAACATATTTGCTTAGTCTCACATATGAAGGTAGCAATCACCTTCAAGAGTAAAAAAAAGTTGTTATGAAAAGAATTTAAATGAGGAGAAAATTACATAGAATTTACATGTTACATGAAAAATTGCAGTAAACATTCTAACTTTTATATCTCGGGATCAGGGTCCTCATGAAGTCAAACAGTGGAGCCGGGTGTGGTGGCACACACCTGGAATCACAGCACTTGAACCTGAGGCAAGGTGGCTTGCTGTGAGGTGGGGGCAAGTCTGGGCAACATCCTTTCTCAATAAACAAGTAAGCGTACACACATGCATACAGGCATAACATACATACATTAAAAAGCCATGGGAAGAACTTCTAAGTCACTCAAAAGGACTGAAAAAGGAAGGAAGCATTAAGATCTATTCCAGGTCTGGCCTCGTTTGCTTCCAACTAGTAATACACCATTTTTAGGTTTCAGTTATCTACCTCTAAAAATGAATTAATCTATTCACGGAGCTCTGTGGTAACTCCTGACACCATAAATCCACAGCTAGTTGTGACATAAATCAACAGATTCACCTAGTTGTGACAAGAGAAGGAAAAGAGAGGAGAGCTGGAAACCAAAATACTTCCTGTGTTTATTTCATAAGAAAGGGAATCAGATACTTCAATTCTTGTAATATTTTAGACATTAAGAGATATGATTCATGTTCAGTTTTGTAGCTGATGGAATATACTATAAATTTAAAACTGCAATCATGAGAAAATATACAAAATATATATTTTTAAGAGTCTAGAAGGCCAGTGGTATGGACTCAAGGAGACAAGGGCGCATTATATCTGAAGTCAGTATCATATAAAGACTAATCTCAAGTTAGGACTGTGGCTAGTATCCTAGTTCTTTCTAGTCTACGAAGTACCTTATTAAGCATATTTTATTTTCTCATCATAATTCTATAAGGCAAAGTGCATCCCATATGTCATTTCTTACATACATTCACAAGATCTAGACTTTTAGAATTCCAGTCTACCTGTGTTTCTCAAATATGATCAACTGCCACTGTGGGAAAGGAAATATCATGCTGTCATTGAATATGAAATTCTTTGGGAAAGGAATCAGAGGGAAACTTGCTGGGGCTCAAAAAACAATGCCCCCAAATAAAAGCCTCAAAAGTAACGTAAGCAACAAAGATTCTTTCTAACTTCTTGCCTTTCTATCTCTCTTTCTTCATTTTCCCCAAGGCAAGACACAAGCTAGAATTTCCAGAAATAAAGGCATTCTCTAACATTCCCCTACCTTCCTGTCCCTCACCCTCCTCTTTCCCCAAGGCAAATCAGAAACCAAGAATTCCTCTCCACTAAGGAGAGTCATAAGAACCAGAATCACAGATCCCCAAAAGTAACCACAAATCCCCAAATTACTATTCAACTACGTTCCTGTCTTTGTGCTCAAGAGCTGAAATTTTCTGACCCACCTTGTTTTATTTAGGTAATGAAGTTTCGCTATTCCAGACAGAAGATAGGAATGATACATAGAAGGCCAAGAAGAATATGGACTGGCAGGATCCGCCCAAATAGTCTATTCCTATTATATCATAGCTGTCTGTCCAATCAAATGTCTACACGTCTGTTCATATTTTATCCACCTTATGCATAAAAAAATATATAGTTCTCCCTGGAAGTCTGTAGATTTCCATGTCAAATGAAACTATGATCAAACACTTTATGTCTTTTTTATTAGCATGTCTGTTGCTCGCTTATTTCAGCAGACTGAATTATTAATGTAAAATTTCAACGAATTTACATTAATTATTACAGTTAGTAACAAAAAGACCCATGCTTAAAGAGAGCTGGGAAGAGAATCGCATGCACAGCTGAAATAGAATATTTAGAAAGTGTCTCCTTGTATCAATGCCATTTGGTCCTGGTGACCTACGACCTGATGAATTTAGTATCCAGAAATTAAGCTTCTATAATGTGATCACTGCTGTTCTGAAAGATGCAATATTTAACAGCCAAGATATTTTTATATATGTTTTATTTTTCAACTTTAAATTTTTCAGAACACCTGGCACCAGTAGGCAGTATCTGCACCCGACCAAACATAATAGATCCAGGTTTGTCCAAAATTATGACTCCCTGCTGCTTCTTAAACTTGGTCTTTACATATTTTTGTTACATTCTGACACCTTTGAAACACATAAGTTAGCAAGATGGTTTTAGAGTACAAAATTTTTGATGACTTAAGAGTATTTTTACCTTTTGTCTGGCATGGGTTTTCAAAACATTACATGTGGGAGAAGATTAAAAAGCCTAATGTTCAGCCCTACAGGCAACTAAATCTATAAGTATAGAGAGGAAAGGAACAGTCAGAAAAATAAATCCAATGTTCTCCCAAAAACTAGATACCCATCCATGTTAACATCCGTAAAAACAGTCTTTTTCATTTTATGTTCTTTTGCTACTTTTTGTGTTGAAAAATAATTGATAATGTCTTTCCAAGAAGTTGAAAGAGACTAAAATTCAAGTATTTTTTATATGCTCTGAACATGTTGGCCTTACCTTAATCACTTAGCTAATGAATTGGAGTCGGGGGGAAAGTCAAAGCTAGATAAATTTTATTTTACAAACAATTAAATACCCATATTCCTTTACAAAAATAACAACATGTATTTCTAGTAAGTACCCATGTATTAATTTTTATACATACAATTCATTATGGTTTGAACTACAAGGCACTACAGAAATAATTGATATAGAGTTAGGGTAGATGGACCTTAACAAGAAAAACAGAAAGCTCCGTTTATTACAGGTCTGGTGAGCAATACTAATAGTAATAATAATAATAAATTTCCATTTATGTATTTTATTATTCAAGAACCCTGTCTAATATCATTGGTCTCTTCTTTTCATTTTATTGATATGTATAAGTGCAAAACATAAAGTTTACATTGATCTTGAATATTTTGACTTTCAAAGATAGCAAGAGTCATGCTCTATGAAAGTCAATTGAATATAAACAATTTTAAAAATTAGCTTTTTCTATAAAATATATTCATAAGCTTTTCCTCGGTAATTGTATAGTCTTTCTCAACCATCACCTACTATGTAAATAACATATAAATAGGGCAGTATACCAGAAACTTTATTATTTAATGGAATATGTCAATAATACATCAAAATTCTTCTGAATGCAGTTGTAAGTCAAGAGTGGTTCTTTGTCAACAATGTACTGCATATATGTTGGTTATCCTGTAGGATTATGATTGAAATAAAATTTTTCTGTCATGCAGTGTGTTTCTTATCATAAGCTTGAGAGCTGGGTAACTTAGTGACCTGGTGAGAGCCTGTTTAAAATTAAAAGTAATAATAATAATGATAATAATAATAATGTCTGGTGATAAAGATGAGCATGAAGGCCTTGGGCTCAACCCCTAGTACCACCAGAGAAAAATGTAATACCTCAGCACTGCATGGCAGCTCTCTGCAGTATTCACTGCAGTAACATGATATACAGGTTTGTAGCCTAGAGGTATAGGTTGTATTATACAGCCTGGAATGTAGAGGCTTTACACTTTGAATTTGTGTAAATATACTCTGATATTCGTGCAATGGAGCAATTGCTGAATGACGTATTTATCAGGTGATACTCCTTTTAGGGGCATATAACTATTATATTCTAGTAAATGAATAATCATATAGATAGTTTTCTACAATAATATACGCAATGTAGTACCAATGATAATACTTGTAGACTTCTTATAATTACATTCACTCATATGAAAATATTATAATTTTAATTAAATAGGATGAATTTTATTTGGATTGTATCCAACCCTTTCATATATTAGAGCTAAATTCATTGTATATGATGATGGTTATATGAACAAATACGACAACAGATTCAATTTTTGCATAAATCTTCAAATCACAGAGCAAATATAGTTCAAGACAATGACATGCAGCACTAGCTTATGACAGTCAGAAAAGTGTGACGACCTTAAAACTATGCAAGAAATTAAAATCTTGGTTCAGGAAATTACTTTAGAACTCTCCAAATAATGAAGAAAGTCAAGGGGGTCATCTTAGTTACTTTTTTTTTTACAGCCAAGAAAAATATCCAACATCTACAATTTAAGGGAGAAGAGATATATTTTGTAAATCTCACTTTAGTAAAACAATTCCAGAGGGTCAAGCCCCAAAATCTTTCTCTTCTAGTCGGGCCCCATCTACCAAAAACATGTCATATCCATAGTTAACTGACCACACCCAAGCACATGAGGCTTTTGAGTTATACTTCAGATCCTACCAGAAACAGAAAGGTACTCTAGGGGTCCCTACTGTTGGTTCAAACAGAAGAACTCTCTCCAAATTCCCTTCTCAAATTCTTAAATTCAAAAAATGCCTAGTGAAAGAAAAATTGAGCACAGATACACTGCAATCTAAACTCTCCTTGTTAATAAGAAATTCAGCTCGAAAGATGAATTGAAAGTCTACAATAACACAGTTGTTTATTGATATACACTGAGGGTTATTCCAGGAAACCAAAATCCTTATAGGCTCAAGTCCTTTGCATAAAAGAGAATGGCAACGGTACATAACCTAAGCATACCCTCCAGATACATTCTTCCAATCATCACTGAAATACTTATAATAATAAAATGCAAGTGAGATAGGGAATATTTATTAGAAAAATCGCTATATATTAGCATAGATTCATGTTTTTCTCTAAGTATTTTCAATATGCAGCTGTTGCAATCTGCTGATGTGGAACAAAATGTATGAGTTGACTGGGCTTGATGTTTTTCCTTTCTTGACTCCCACTTCACTATGTTTTCTAGAATAATCAACTGTAAAATTAGCTTCCATGGCCATTATTACCTAATGCAATCACATTTGTTTATTAGTATTTTAGCTTTAAGTTATTAAAAATGTGTAAAAACTTGAAAAAAATGAGTGTGGGTCAGTTTGTGTGGGCTGCTCAGTTTTATTCCTCCCTTTCATTTTTCTGAGATGTTTTACAAATCTGCAAATAGAAAAATACAGAATGTATCTTGTAGCTATGGACTTGTTGTCCTGTGGATAATGACTATCTCTGTAACAACATTTCAGCATTTCTGAGTTAGCACTTGAAATTTCCTTTGAAATAGCAATGTTTCTCTTCCTAAATTAAATAAAAAGCTTGGATAAGTGTTTGCTTTATTTTTCATGAGTAATTTTCCATAAATATAGTCATTGATGTCATTCAATCTCCAATCCACTCCATTCAGACGTCTGTACTTGTCTCTCATGGAAACTGTTTGATACTTGCAATTTCCTCCTGTTAGTTAAAACAAAGGCCTGCTTTAAATCTTTCTCCAAGTTTACCTCTGTGAACTTTGGTATTATCACTGATGAGTTGAAACAGTCTTCCTGAAACTTTTATACTACCACTCCTTATTATTTTGTTGTCTAATTTCATGGTCACTACTTTTTCATTGGCCCAGGGGCATCAACCATAAAGGGTTTTTAAAAATTAAATTTTATGCTTAATTTTTTGATTTACCAAACTTGCCGTATATATCCAGCACCATCCCCCAGGTCGTGTGCATGGGGTACATATGCTATCTCATTCTTTACCTAGAGTACCATTGCAATTCTCTGAAGGGTGATTTTTTATTTCTATTTTCTCAACTACATGCAGAAAACTGTTACATTGTCAAATATGCTTTCTACCTCTAAACTTGTTAGGGATCCAGAAAAAATTTATTATTTCCACAGAAAATACTGTGGTTTCCTATAGTTTCATGCCAGACTTTACAAAATGAACTAGTCTAAATTTCATTATGACTGCAAGTTGATGAACTAGGCTGAAGTGGACACACAGAGTGCTGTCAGAAGACACCATGCTCCAGGTCAGAAACAAGGTCATATTTCGTGGGAGACCAGGAAGCATAATCCTGCTTTCCGAGCAGATCCTCTTGTCCCCCACATCAAGGGAAAGGAGGTACAGAAGCTAGCCCACCCCTATATATAGTCAGCTCCCAATGTGTGTAAGGAACCCCACCTTTAAGAAATGTATTTTTTAAATAAAGAACTGAAAGCAAACCTACCCAACATATGTTCCCAAAGAAGACATGATTTTCACTAAATTTAACAATAAACAAATCTGCTTTCTGATCAGCAGGGTGACGCTTGTCTCAAATGTCCAAACGGTTTTACCATCTTGAAAATACAGTCCAAGACAAAGGCACTGAAATTGTCACCAAAGAAGATGCTCAGGTACATGAAATATCTATGTAAAACTGACTCTTAAATGAATATATCTAGAATCATTGAGTAAGCAGTTGTGAGTTTTCTAAAACTAGCTCCAACTCTAATTCCTTAGTACTGTGTCTGCCTGGGAGGACACTGTGAACTAACTTTACACTTCACACACAAGAAACTGAAAGTGGAGAACTAAATAAATTGTTGACGACTATCACAATGGCAAACAGATATTAGAATTAGTTGTTTACAATTTCTGATCTCATTCTCTTATAGTTGAATTTTGTGACACACTGTTTGCTAACTTTTCTGAAAAGCGAGGCAATTTAAAAAATGAACTCCAAACAAACCTCAGGGGAGGGGGATTCAAATTAGAGTAATCTACTCGGTATTAAAATTTAAATGGTGTTTGGCTACAGATGACAGAGAGGGGGACATGCCTGACAGGTTGTTCTCAGTGTAAGCTGGGTAACGATTGAAAGAAAATAAGTTGTTAAGATATGAGAATGTTCTTCTTCAAAATAAAATAGTAATTGAACCGTTGCTTAGAATTCTAAGCCTGTGTTACACTTTACAGTCAATTAAAGTCAGGAATTCATTAGTAGGCTACATAAGAAAGGAAAAGTTTTAAGTAGGCCATCTAAATTAGAGATGTTTATAGAGTTTGTTGAAAGAGTATGATGTTAGAATTTAGCTATACATATACATTAAGAAACATCTGTAATAAAGAGGAATCCAAAAAGAAAGTGAACATAAGCTATACGTTTTTGAAAAAATATGGGAATATTTAAAATATGAATAGTTTATGAGAAGAGGAACAAGATATGATACAATCATGAATGAAAGCACATTTGCAAGTCACATGGATAACTAAAAATAATATGTCTTATAATTGAAATTTTATTGAAATATTTTCCTTAAGTAGGGCAGCTCTTACAGAATATTGCAAGTTAGTTGAAAGTTTAAATTATTTTAATAATTCTCAATTTTAGAATAATGGTAAGAATATAAGATCATTTTGAATTTTTATTTTTCCCATTTTATTGATATGTATAAGTGCAAAATTTAAGGTTTACATTGAAGTTTAGCATTTTGTGCACATACATATCTTGTCAAGGGGACAAGAACTTTCCCACTCTCCTTTTGTCCCTCCCCCTACTCACCCCACCCTACCTCCCCACCCTACCCCCTGTTTCACTTGGTTTTTCATTTTAAGTTCCATAAAAGTTGGGAACTGGGTTTCTCATATGAGAGAGACCATTAGACATTTCACCTGCTTCTGACTCACTTCACTAAGCATGATGTTCTCAAGCTTCTTCCATTTGCCTGCAAAAGCCTCCACATTGTTGGACTTAATAGATGCACAGTATTCCATTGTGTATAAAAACAATTTGTGTATCCACTGGTCTGTTGATGAGTATTTTGGTGACTTCCATATTTTAGCTATTGTTAGTGGTGTTGCTATGAACATGGGTATACGTATGTCTCTGTTATGTGTTGTTTTGACCTCTTTTGGAAATATTCCCAGGAGGGGTGTTGCTGGATCAAAAGGGATATTTATTTCTAGTCTTTTGAGAGATTTCCATACTGAATTTTTAAAACTAAAACTCCTTTAAAATAATTGCCTTTTTAATATAAAGGTGAATAAAATGTATTGCTTTTCGGGGATTAATGATATGAGAAAATATAAAGAAGAATGTATAATAAGTATTAATATGAAAACAAAATATCAAATATATTTTTAAAAACATTAAAACTGACACAAGTCAAAATCATGCTACATCTTACAAAGACACTATAAAATGTAGAAATATATACATTGAACAAAATGTTTAATTTTGGTAAGAAACCATAAGAAAAGAAAAATAATTTTTGTTAAAGATGAAATAGGAGAATTTTGAACCACTCTAGTCCAACAGATAAACACATGAGAGAATTATAGTAAAGAGCCTTTCTAGAACATTTTCATGCATGCAATAAAACGTAGCGAAAATGAGAAATTAGAAAACTACTTCATCTCTTTTCCTTTACCGCTAGAAAAAAATTTTGAATGTTTTTTTTAAAATAGCCTTTTTTCTTCAGATGTAATTGATGATTTAATAGAAAGCAGCTTATGAATTAGCATTATTAGTTTATTAGTCTTAAAGTTCAACGTGCATTTTTGAACACTGCACAACAGTGATTACAATGCAATATTAAAGGTGTCGAAATTATTATATATTGGATAGCTGTTGCTTTGAAATCCTTAGGGCTTATAAAATCAAGTAAACATCACATTATATGTCCACTATTTCCTTATTCTCCTTTTGTTCAATACTTTTTTTTCTATTCAGAACAAAGTCTGAAGCAAATAAAAACCTAGAAATGACAATTAAAAAACTATGTATAGGTTCTGAGGAAACAAATACAAGATTATACACAGCTTCTATGTAATGCGGCAGGCGCCTAGCAGATTCTTAACAGATGTCAAGTCCTGGATTCAATCTCCCGAATGGGCTTGTGCGCGAGCGCGCGCGCACACACACACACACACACATACAAAACAAAACATATACAAGTTTGTAAATATTATGATGTACACTTATACATATTCACATGTATGTATCTTCAACTTAAGAAGAAAGTAGATGTATTTCATTGCATATTTTGGTTAGCTACAGACCTCAGTATTAATCAAATATATATTCAATAGCTAGAGTAATTCTCAAGGATTTAGGCATTCTTGAGAATACAAAGTTCCATAAAAAAGTATATATTTGTTGATTGCAGTTCCCATCAAAGTTAGTTTAATATCGTTCTCTATGTTCCTTTAACATGTCTGCTATTGATTTATTTTATTATTGTTGATCTCAACCTAAAATTCAGTAATGTATAAAAGTGATTTACACTATTATTCCAGGAAGTTGCTTTTAATTGCTTCAGGATTTACTATGCAACAGACATCTTTACATATCTTATTAATCAAACAGAAAGAGTTAAACAGTATTCTCTGTAGTTTTTAATTGAACACTTAAATTTAAATCTATAATCCTTTTCTCACTATTATGATTGATTATTAAGCCAATATCTTCCTTTGGTCTTTATAAATTCAAGTCGTTTTTGTACTGCAAAATAGCAGCTTGGAGAAATATAATTTCTGAAATTGAGCACCAATAATTAAAGCCAGAATTTTGCAGCCTTCTTGATTTTTAAGTCTGGTCCTTAAAATTGACCATTGTGGCAGACTCATTCCAAGAGGCTCTGGCCTGGAGAAAACCAGAAATGTCATCCATCATCAGCAATTCTATTACCAACAATGAGTGATTCAACAAGACCACGAAAGGATTGTTTTAGGCCACTTCTAGGAGTTTTGTGAATCTTCACAGATTATATTTTCATTTTTTCCTAGGTAAGACTGGAACCCTACCTAAAAGAAAAGATCTAAATTTTGGCTGAATATAGTAACTTCTTCTGATTTCTTTTAGCTTTGGGTAATCAGTTGAAATTTTTTTTCCTGTAGCTCCAGGCCAAATTTTTTTATATAAAACTGCAGGTATTAAACCTTTTCTCTATTACAGAGAACTTACCGATAATCTATTTGTTCCCTCAGAATCTACACATAAGCTTTTAATTGTCATTTCTGGCATTTTATTTGCTTCAGAATTTGTTCTGAATAGGAAGAAATAAAAGTATTGAACAAAAGGAGAATAAGAACCACACGTATCGAAACTTTTCTCAAGTCTGTTCCTCTCTTCAGCCTATTATTACAGGTGATAACATGACCATTTGACCAGACTAATAACTTGCATTTAAATGCCAGTGTATCTGGGAGGAGAACAGTGGTGCATGCCAACAATCACAGCATTCTGAGAGGCTGAGGCAGGAAGATTTTAAATTTGAGTCTAGCTTGGGTAATTTAGTAACTTTATTGAACCCTCTTAAAAAGAAATCAACCTGAACTTTCCATTTTATTGTTCCAATAATGTATCAACGATAAAAACCTGTCTTTTTTATTGCAAACTTTAGTTTGGTCATTACAGATTTGCAGAAAAAGTTAAGAATTGTATAGTGAGTTGCTTTGTACATTTTGCCCAGTTGCTCTCAAGAATAATAACCTGTACAACCAACGGGGTGATTGGCATTGATACAGTTTATGATTTTTATTTCCTCATTATTTGATTTGTGTGGTGGTCAGCGTGTGAGTGCGTGTGGGGAGGGGAGGAGAGAGGGACGGAGAGAAAGAGAGAAAGAGAGAGAGTATGGTGTCACAGCTGCAATCTACGGGTTTGTGCAGTTATCACTATAGCAAAGATATTTACATGTTAAGGTGGTGGTCCATATATGTAAGTCCAGCTGCTGGGTTGGATCAGTCAGAAGGATCACAATTCCAAAGCCACCCAAAATAATTTATCTAGACCTTTTCTAAAAAAATAATAATAAAAGTAAAAATTGTAAAGGTCCAGGAATGTATCTCAGTGTCAGGCAACTCTTAGCTTCAATTGATAGTGTCACAGCTGGGAGTGTGTGGGAGAGTGAGAGTGTGTGTGTGTGTGTGTGTGTGTGTGTGTGTGTGTAAATCTCATATATGTTACACAATAGTTGCATAATATAAGTACATACTTATTTCCAAAATCTCATTATCTGTACTGAAATATAACTTTGCAGACATTTCTGAATCTTGATGTCCAGTCTAATTGCTTTTTTTTTTTACACTGCATTTATAAAATGCAAGTCTGTTCCTGTAATTCTTGTAGAAAACTACTAAATAGGTTCCCTAACTTAATCTGGCTTACTTTGAAGTTACACAGTGGGTAAATTATTCACAATACTAAAATATGAAATAGGAACAAGAGGTTACTAAATAGATAATTAATCAAACAGACAAGAACATATTTTGCTATCTGCTCTCTTAAGATGTTTTTGATGATAATTAAAAGTTATATCTACAGATTGGAGGCTAGCATAGGGGCTCAACTGCAACTTTTTAAACACAATAATGAAAGCTAATACTTCCTTTATATAGTTATAAATTATAAACCAAAGAGTGTAGTACTTCTTGCTTCTCAGAATCATAGCACTATACTCACAGCTTAGTAGCCATGATCAGAAAGCCAAACAAGTTGTGCCGGTGCGTGCCTGTAATCCTAGGACCTTGGAGGCTGAGGCAGGAGAATTGCCATGAGTTCAAGGCTAACCTGGGCAACATAGCGAGTTCAGGACCAGCCTGGGCAACAGTGAGATATTGTTGAGACAGCGAGAGAGAGAGAGACAGACAGAGAGACAGAGAGACAGAGAGAGAGACAGACAGAGAGACAGAGAGACAGAGAGAAACAAGAAACATTTCTACTAAAGATGCATCCCTTGAATAGTTTTATGAGTACCAGATTATAGACATCTGTAGGTTGCTACTCACGATTCATATACTAATACAGCACATCATATTACTGTGATTTACTTTGCTTTCAATTGTTTGCCAGATGGTTTCTAGAATTTTGTTGACCCCTCTTCCTTTTTCTTAAGATGAATGCTCTGAGAGCGAAGTGCAGAAGTTACTAGAAGTTTATCCAAATTGCTTCCTACTCAAAAGAAATTACATTTCACGCTGATATTTCAACTTTTTGGAATGAATATGCCATTTCTTTATGTATAAATAATATATCTACTTTCTAATGTTGATGTTGATGTTCACTTATGCTAATAGTTACTTGGCTTTACAAGAAGATCAAGAAAATTTTCATGATATTTTCTCCCTCCTGTTAAGCAATAGTGATATTACTGCTAGTGGCTATAAAGTAACTACTGCTCTAGCTATTATCCATAACATTATAGTTAGCTCACATGACACATATGAAAATATCTGTCTTTAATTTGTATGTATGTATGTGTGTGTGTGTCTAGTTTATAACACAAGTGTCCGACAAAGGTGATTAAAACATTGTGACAGTTATTCTTGCTAGTTTGACTAAACTGCAGTGCCAAGTTATTTGGTGAAATGCTAACAACCTAGGTACTGCTGTGCACGTATTTTATACCTGTGTTTAACATTTATAATCTCTTGATTTTAAAACTACCCTTAATAATATAAGTGAGACTCATCCAGTCAAATGAAGGATTGGTTTTATGTCGAAGAAATTGGGTCCCAAATGCCCAAAATATTAATGCCCACCTGAGGTTTCCTGACTTCAAGCCTTGAAGTCTGCTCCATAGGTGAATTCTCTGGTGCTTCCGCCACCCATTAGCTAAACACAAACACACACACACACACACACACACGCACGCACGCACGCGCGTGCACACGTGCTTCTCTAGATAACCCTGACCTATACTATCATTGTTTAACAACACTCATATTAACAGAATACTGAAACCACCCTCATAGTTTGAACAGAGACAATTATTTCTCCAAATCTGCTCACATTTCTTTCATTGAACAGCAATCTTTCTGAAGTTGATCAGCTAGAGACAACCTCTGTGTTTCCTGTGTTGTGTGACTAGTCCAGACCAATCCGTGAAATTGGAACACACTCCAAGCCACTCACAGTGGCTATCCCAGTGAAGCTGGACATGAGTTATCTCAGTTGAACACATCTCCATCCCAGTGATTCAGGTTTGTATTAAAACACACCGAATATCTCACGGCTCGATCATTCTCTTTGGATGTCTGCTTAAATATGACCCCTGAGTGACCTTTCATCACTTGTGTAAAGGATTATAAGCACCAGCCCCCTGTCTCTCCCAGTGCCTATAACAAACATACTTACAGTTAGTGTCAGCATACCATTATTTCATTTGATGCTTTCTGTCTTTTACAGAAAACAGTCTTTCCGAAGTTCAGTACCATTCTATCAGAATATATATACATATACATATACATACATACATATATATATATATGACTTGCTATACAGATATTAATAACATTTTGCTTTATGAATAAGCTACCAGCAATCAGCCAAGTTGTTAAGGCCTCACAATTTGAACCATAATGAAATTTCAAAGCACTCACTAAAGATTCTATATTAGCTTCAAATCAGTTCAATCATCTCAGCTGAATGTTCCTCATTCACATCTTGAACTGTTTCTCTCAGTATCTTATTCTTTTGCAGTTCTTACAGAAAACAGTTACATAAGTGACTCCAAAACAGGATTCTCATGACTTCTTTCCTATAGTTGATGTTAAAAATAAGTCTTGCTTTGGAAGTATTTACATGAAAAACATGACACTTGGCTAGAGAATTTACAAGTATGATCTGGTACTGAAATTGACCATTTTACCACCAAACCAAGTGCTATAAAATGCAAGTTGTGAAGTCACACCATCTGGGTAAGGCTAGAGATTTATATTAATTTCATCCAGGGCAAAAACATGTTCTATCTTCCTCTTCTTGCTTAGACCTACAGCTGTTGTCTGGCAGAGAAAACCTCCTCCTCTTCTACTGACAGACCCCTGCCTCTCCTGCTGCATTTCCACCTTTCCTCCTACGACCTGAAGGTAGACTTTTTCTCAAATGTAGCACTGTCATTTGTGAGCACAATTCCAATTAATAGCTCTTAGAGCCTGATGACAAATTCATTAACCTGTCCTCAATTCTGAGAATACAGTTATACACAGTGTGTCTACCTCGGCAACATAACCCGAAAGCTTTCTGGGTAGGATGTGTGGCAGTGACAAGAACCCTTTCCTTCGGTTATATTTTGCTCAGCTACAATCAGTCAGGAAAGAATATGTGAGGACAGCCACAGCAGCAGTTAAATAGAATCAAGTATCTTACTACATTGCGGTTTCTGAGATTAACCCCAGGCCTGCAGTTTAGATGAATGATGCATGTTTACTTTGTGTCTCCACAGCCATGCTTTGACATTAATGTAAGACAGGATATCTTGAAAGATCACTGACTTTTATCTATGGGATACATTTAAATAATGAAACTAATATCAAAATTTTGTGGATACTCTCAGGTTAGTGGTGGGGTGCAATTTTGTTTTATTGTGTGCTTTTTTTTTTCTTAAATAGAAGTTTAAAAGAAAACCTTAAACATAACACTTTTCAGGTATAATGTTTGATATTTATTGTTAGAATTAGCAAAACAGCGCTTCAGGTGCTTCAGTAGATATGTAAAACAGACTCATTCTCAAAGCTTTGCACATCATTTAGTCTACCCTGGGATTAACCGAGGGACAGGAATATTAGCTTGGGCAAGGTCAGGCTCTTTGGAAAAGGCAAACTAAGTTACATCAGACATCTTCCCTGGCGAACATGAGAACATGGCAGACACACCCACTTCTTCAGGTAAAGCTGTCATTGACTCCTTATGCATTGGCAAAATTTCCCTCAAGACATGTTTGGAAATTGTACTCATAACCAGTATATTTTTTTACTTTGTAATTAAAATGAAAATCAAGTTTTTACAAACCAAATTTAGTATAAATATGCAAAATGAAATGTCTACTTGAGAATAGTATTTTATTGGTTGCAGTAGGGTCTTAGCAGTAGTCTAGTAGTAAGTAGGATTTTTTTGTTTTGGTTTGGTTTTTTTGGAGATAGGGTCTTGCTCTGTAGCCCATGCTGGTACAGAACACTCACAATGGAGCCCTGGCTGACCTTGGACTCATGGCAATCCTCCTGTCTCAGCCTCCTAAGTGCTGGGATTATAGTCATGTGCCACCACACCCAGTTTATGTGGTCCTGGGAACTGAACTCCCGTAGTTAGCATTTGACTTGGTACTTAGCACTTAACAGTTGCTAGGCAAGTGTTTTAACTGCTGAGCCATTCCTCAGGCTCCAGTAAAGTGGTCTTTGTATAATATCATTCAGATTCTGAAGTGATTTTAAGTATAGCAGACTATTAATTTTTTTCATACATAGTATTGAAGGTAACAACCTTGTAACTATATAATTATTCTGTATAACATAGTTCTACTAACTTCTAATATGATTTTTAAAAATGTGCACCATTATTCATTGGTCTTAGATCTTCTTTAATTCAAGAATACACTGGTCAAAAAATTTCACCAATTTTTCTATTATTCCACTGTGGAGACATATAATCTACTTTAACGTATTATAAGCTCTGAAATGCGTTGAAGAGGGGGATATACCAACATAGAAACATTTCACTCAATATTTTCCAACATATTTAAGAACAGAATCTAGCAAACGCTTTGAAACTACATTATCAAAGCAGTATTCTAGAAATAGAAGAAAGTAGAAAGCCAAATTTATCAAATACCTTCTCTGTCTTGCTCTCTTATTTTTTTTTTCTTTTAGTTCAATATGTTTTGGATCTGTTGTTACTTTTTGTCTCTCTTGCAAATGGTAAATGACACTTTCCTTTGGTAGAGTATCATTATTCTGTACAAGTACTGCCACGATCCTCATCAAATATGACATAGCTAATAGCAATAATTGAATTCACCTGTGTCAACATGATTTAATTGCTCATAAGAGAAAAGTTTTTCTAGGAAAAGTAAGATTTTAAAGTAGTATATAGCATTACCTTTTGCTTTAGGCAATTCCTAGAGATTTGTTTATCAAAGACGACTTTGTCTTCACCTGGGTAAGCACTTGGGTTGTCATAAACAGTTTACATAAGAAAATTCTTAGGCCAAAACCTTTGCCTTGCTGTGCTCACCAAACTTACTGTTTTGTCCTAAGCTTTCTGGTGACAATAGCTATTTTGACTTTTCTTTCTATGTACCAACTATGGTAGCACTCTCCTTTACTGTAGTAAGTCCTAATTCATTTGTATTTGCTTGACTGGCAGTTGATAATAGTTTGGGAAGTTAAGCAGAGTTTATTAATTTTCTTGATATGGGAAAAATCCCCAAGGATATACATATATAGATTACCAGTTAGTTTAAAGACCTTGCAAATTTTACAATCCAACTCAAACCCCTTTAGTCTCAGAAAATATACCAAATATATTTACATTTTAGAAATCAACCAATCATTTTTAGAAAATCTACGTTTATGAAATTCAACACATACTGTAGCTGGTCCTCTCATGTGTGCCTAGTCAATATTTTTATGAAGTTTAGGGGTAGGTACAGTGAGGGGACACAGGCAAGAAGTAGGACTTGAGAAGAATGTGTTTAGACATCTTGATGTGTGATTGAGTGGACCGACATATGCAGAGGTATGCTCCTTTTCAAACACCTGACTTGATGGAATATCAAACTGAAATTTGGAAAACTTGATAGGCTCCATTTCTGGTATAATAATTTCCTTTTTTCACCTATATTCCATAAGCTTTGAGCACTAGAGTTGTGCCACCAGTCCAGATGTGGCAACTCAGATGGAAATCTTAAGAAATTTTGAGAATAATAATTTCATATGTCTTCCAAATTCAAGAAAGTCAAATGTAGTTAAATGATATTCAGGATTTGGCAGACACATGAGGTCAGCTGCAATACATTTAGAATTTTTCTCTGTAAAACATAGAGAATTTACACAGGAGTCAAGACTAATTAGAGGCATAGATCACTTGTTAACAGCCCTAAAATTTTACTCAGAACCGACCTCTTTTAATTGGATGAGAAAATAATGTGTGCAACTGAGAAAGACATTTTGAAAGTTTCTGAAGAGTAACTTTAGGGCAGAATAATCCCTAAGCATGATTTGACACTGAAAAATGTGCAAATCCAATAACAATTACCAAGTCTCAGCAGAAGAACTACATACAAAAATGAAGACTCTTGAAATATTTGATGTGGAATTTTAACAAAAATGAAGGAGGACATGGTTAAGAATAAAAGACTGAATAATTAGATATGACGTGTTTTCTTATTTACTAATTAGTTTTTAAAGGCTATATTAACCTTGCTATGTTATAGATAGCTGGTAAAATTGTAGTTTTACATCCTCAAATTACGAGAAAGGACACAATTAAATGGTATCCGCTCCCCTGCTTGGAACTTAAAAGACACTGAAACCTAAATGCATGTAACTTAGTCAATATTTAATTTACTGCTTCGCAGCTGTTGAAAGAGTTGGTTTTGTGAGTTGATATTCAGGAAATAGAAGTCCAGCTACCATAACCTGAACATTTAACAACAACAAGAACAAAATCAGGCTTGAGAACCACACTCATATTGTTCTCTAACAAAATATACACATCATATAGAGACACTTTTTTTCAGTTGCTTCCTGCATTTTCATCACATGTGATAGGTAATACACAACCCATGTTAAAAAAGAAAAGCACTTGCATTAGCCTTTCAATAAATTTAGTTTCCTTTACTCGAGGTGAGTATTAAAACTCTTAAGAGCATCTTAATTTCCCATTTCTTCCAAAAGGAGGAAACTCCCTAGACTATTACCGTCAGCACAGCTGATGGCATGGATGCAAACCAACATCAGTAGCAAACTCATGAACTGTGCTTTGAACCCTGGGGGCAGGCATTATTCAGCAGAGAAAAGTAAATATTTGGACTTCTTCCTCTGAGTGATTGCTAAAAAAGAGAATAATTTCAAAAATTTACATAATTTGGGCAGATGTAGTGCTCAGAATGAATTTCAGAGTCCTCTGAGATCAGAGAAAATTTGTAAAATAAAAACATTCAAGATGAAAATAGAATATTAACATTAAAGTTTTGGTAGTTATAAGAAATTTTAAAAAATCAACAAATAGGAAAAATTAACCCAAAATACCTTAATTTTAAAATCAATTCATATTGACTGATTAAATATAAACTTTTATTTTAGTAAAAGGAGTATTATAATTTAGAATCATTTTCCCAAAGAGATTCCACTGTGGGTAGATTTCATCAGTAGTTAATATTAATCACTTGTCATAGTGAAATAATTATGTTCATTTATCTATTCATTCAACAAATATAAATGGAATTTCTACACAAAGTCAGCAACATTCTTGTCCTTAGAGAACACATCTCTGTGATGGAAACAGATATTGAGTCTTGACCCCTAGGAGGTTATACTCTGGAGGATTTTCACACACAATCCACATATTTGAAATATTCATGGTGATACTGATATTTCTCTATATAGAAAACAAACACATAATATTTAGAATATAAATCATTTGAAGAACATTAAAGAAAAAATATTTTAGTAGAAGGCTCAGGATTCTTATTTTTAGAAATAACTGAAAGTACTTTTCAAGAAAATGCTTTGAAACAAAAGTATCTGCAGTTTTTTTTAATTTCACAGATGAATTTGAAAGTAAATTTGGCAACAAACGTAAGTTAATTTCATAGAAACAGTATTGATTTTGAGTAAATAACAAAAATTATTTTAGGCACAGACATGATCAGATATAGAAGACCTAACTGAAGTTCATAAAACTATGAAAATATTTTCTGAGTATTGTATTTATGTTTTGAATCATTTTACAGCACTTTGCAAATAAAGGACTTTCCCTTAAGTCTAACTCATTCATTTACCCCTAATTTCATAATTTGTCTAGTCATATTTCTTTTATGTCTGCACATAATGTCTAGAATTCTAGTCTACTCATCGCCTTTCCACTGCCACTTTCAGTGCATTACTCTGCTCTCCGAATTAATTAGGCTAGAAGTCTGGCTGCTCAAAGAAATTCACAAAAAGAATTTGAGTCAAACAAAAGAGGTGTTTGTGTTTCTTTCATCAAATTGTCTACAGACTCTCCAAGGCTGGTAATAGTGATCTACAACTGTCAGGGACCCGGGTTATTTTATTTCATGCCTCTGCTCTCTACCGCATCATCCAGGCAACAGGAAGTGGATTGAAAAGATGGTAAGTGCGTTCCCCTGTCTTTAGTTATAACTCAGAAGCTGCACGCAGCACCACTGGTGGATTAGATCACATGTGCACTCCTATCCCCAGCTGCAATTTCTATTATAAAGGAAAAGGAGGAAGTGATGATCAGGACAGCTCACTGGTCTTTGTTCTATCTTCGAAGCAGTCTAGCAGGTTCTATTCTTAGCTTCACCTTGAATGACCTGTGAAGATGTAATCTCTTTATGCTTCACTTGTCTTTCCACAAAACAGAAAAATGTTTAGGTTTGGTATGTAGATGCAATAATCCTTGACGTGTAAAATGTTTAAAGGAATATCCAATACAATGAATATGTACTTATAAACAATTCTTTAATTTTATTGTATTCTGAAAATAGAATCGAACCAGCTCCTGACCTCTTCTGCACACCTCTCCTGTCAGAACACAAAACTTCTGAAAACTTGTTTTAAATTTTGTTGACAGATGAGTTTGTGTGCATAGATATTTGAAATGTTGGTTCCTGTTCCATTTGAATCACTTAGTGCTTTTAAGAGTTTTTAATCTAGTTAGCTGGAAAGATACTTATTCTCTAAATAAATAATATCAACTAATAAAAATTTTTGAAAGCAAATATTGTCCTAATTGGCTGGCTATAGGGAGGCAAAATCACAGGAGACAGTTCATACTGGTTTTTTCAACACAACGAATCTTGTCTGCAAGTACACCCTTCTTCACAATATTCTTCATGAATTTTCTGAGCTTCTGCTGACTTTAGCAATGTCAGTTGGTGGCTTAACGTTTTAAAAGCAGATCTCATCCAGAGAGAACTCTCCTGCAGCCCTGTCATTTGGGTATTACTAAATCTCTCTATAGCTCATTTAAGGAACTTTTTAACTTTGTTTCATGAAATCACAGAAAATGATGGTTGTTCATTCATGTGCTCTACCAATATAAAATAAAACCCCACTCGATCTTTTCCCCCTTACCCTCCTGGAAAGTTACAGCAAGACTTTGTGGGAGTAAATACATCCTCAAACATACAGTATGAGAAATCCAAGATCTACTATTGCAAAAGAAGCTAGAAGCTACAGCTCTGAGTTCAATATACAGGATAGAACACACAAGAGGCAAAGGGCACACTGAAGTCAATCTTCCAGTCTGTGCTAGATGTGCAAGGGAAAATGATGAATCAGGTTATTAGGTTCACAATAGAAACTGAGAGAATGAGAGAACCCCCAGACCCACTCCCGCTTGTGAGTCGTTTTAGGGGCTAGACATTCCGGATTTTAAGAGCTCATAAAATCCTGGATGAAGTGGAGCCTAATTCACTCAATAAAAAGACCACGTCTTAGGAAGGCATACAAAGTTGCCACAGGGAGAGAATGACATTTTTATCCTTGTCTCTGAGATTGTCTTGAGGCAATACTCTCTGGAGAGAGGAAGGAAGGATGCAGGGAAGGCAGAGCAGAGGAAGAGAAGTGAAAAAGAATCATGGCCTTTGGGTGGAAACTGGCTTCTTCCTGATCCCACTAGAAAGCTTTGGAATGTAAATGGTATCCAAAATTATTATCACTTGGAGATGCTCCATTTTGCAAAAACAGGTTGTAGCTTAGGCCGCTTTCCTGCAAGAGTTGAGGCAGTGCTGCAATTCTCCCACCAAACCTTGGCCAAAAATGATGCCTGAAGAATGGGACAGCTGTGATTGCTCTGCAGGCAGCATGCAGAGCGCCTGAGCTGTGGCACAGAGTGCCACAATGTAACTGGCTGAGGTATGGCCATTCGAAGTTATTTTAGGTGACACTTTCCTAAGATAATTGTTTGACAAAAGAAAATGCATTAACCATGATCCATTTTCTAACCGCTTAAAAAGAAGAGTCATTTAAGAAAAAAATCATGATATCAGGGGTTCCTATGATAATATTTCAGAGTGATAATTTGCATTTTGATGTCTTTTCAATCAATATACTTTATTTGTAATATCCAATAGTCCTGGTATCTCTTAAAGAAGATTCTAAACTTTTCTCAGTCTGATTCACATATGAATATTTAATTATTCACAATTTCATCACGAAAGTTGTCCTAATCCACTAGAGCCAATAATAAAACATTACACAAAGAAAGACCATTAAATTTTATTGCATCCTGGCAGTAATTTTTTTTGTTCTTTGAAATGTATAATCATTCTTAACCACTGTAATTCACATGGAATGAGCACAAAAGTGTATGTAAGAGACACAATTAGCAACAATCTGCAAATGAGCTTTTTATCACACTCCATTTGTCTCAGGAATATATTTGAACATTTTGCGCAGAAACATATTTTTCATCTTCTCCTAAGATTTGAAGGCTAAGGTGTGAAATGGACTTTTCATTTAATAATATAATTGAGCATGAACTTAAAGCAAAAGAACTTTCTGAATCAGGAATTTGGTGTATGAAGTTTGTCTCCACAAAGTTTAGCTCCCTATTTCCTGCCATCTCACTTTTATTTCACTCTCTAAATTATTTTAATTTTGGATTTTTTTAATGTAAGAGACAATGTGAGATACTATAATCCAAATGTGTTCCTGCCTCCGATTTCTTTAGCCTTTTTTTTTCTACCATTTTTAACCCTCTATTTCAACATGTGAAAGTATTTATCTGCTTTTCAGGTTATGTTATTCTTCAGCCTCCAAACTGCACCAATATTCCACCTTCCCCCAAAATTCCACCTTGCCCCTTCCTGACATCTACATTGTAATGACCAATAGTCTCAAGTACAAAGACCAATACCACACCAGTGAGTTCTATAGCAGAGGCCATATGTTCTTTGATGTCAGGAGGTAGTGTTGATTTTATGAATTTTATCTATGATCAAATGTGACAAGATATAAACATATAAGAGGTCTCAAGTTCAAGTACTCCAAATTTAGGAAAATTTCCTTAGGGTTGCTTTTAAAAAAAAAATCATTTGTTTCATTCAGCTTATTTAAAGGCTATTTTGATGAGCTTCCAAAGCCTGCATTACCTTCCTAGGTAAGAAACTACTGCATACTTACTAGATTTTTAAAGAAAAATTTTTTTTCTCATGTGAAAGATACAAACTAGAAATCAAAGATAAGCAGGGCTGTGCTATTTCTTAAGTTTCCAGAGAAAAATGCTTGCTTGTTTTCTATGATTTCTGGGAGTTGCTGGTTTTCCTAGGTACTTTTATCTTTTTTTGTTTTGTTTTGTTTTGTTTTTGGTACAGTATTATTTTGATTTCTGTATCTGTGGTCACATCTCTCATATTTCAGTGAATTTTACCCCACACCAATCTAGTACTCATTAATTATCTGTGCAAATACTTTTCATATCAGTCAGATTTACAGTTATGGGAAATGGAAATTTTACATAATGTTCACCCATTATAGTTCACCCACCTCTTGATTCCCCCAATCCATGTCCATTTTAAATTTAAAATTTAATTTAATTTACCCTAACATTGGCAAAAAAAAAAAAAACACAACTCTTACTTCACCGATAACAATAACATCTGAAATTTCATTTGTTAATCTTTGAGTGTGATGATCCTGGCCAAAATATCTTCCCATTTGAAGACTAAAACTACAAAGTAAACTTTTTCCAAAATATAAAAGTACAATAAAGTTATCCATTTCCAAGCTATAATGATGAGACTGGTACAGGACAGTACTTATAATCTCAAAATGGAAAATTAGAAGGAAAAAATGCTTCATTTTCCCCAAGTAATTTAAAACTCACATGCAAGTTTTATCAGTGGAAGGGAAAAGCAGATTTAAATGAACTCTGAGTTAGCAGAGATACTCATTTTGTTTAAAAAGAATATGTTTACAAAGCAGGAACTGTTTTTCTCTCACCTAAAGAAATTTTGGTAATCTCCCAAGGATAAAACATTACATTCAGATGGTTTGAAGGACAAGTGGAAAAATGAGGAAATAAAGCACATGAGTTTTACCTTTGAACTAACGAAAGAGATAACATGTAACTGACCAAAATGGACGGCTCAAGTCTGGATTGTGTTTGCTCCATTCCTGAATGTGTGGACCACAGCATGTGCACAAGATGGGAGGGAAAGCACAGTAAGCGTTAAATTTCAGTAGATCCGAATCTGTTTAGGAGCTACTTCAGGGAATGGGATTCCTTCCATTTACTATGCTCACAACAATCAGAATAACCTTCCTATTAATTTTAAATGATGTATGAAAGAGTGAAATTAATGAATGAATAAAGTTCAATAATTTGGTAATTCAAGATTTTCAAGAAGGTCTACAAGAAGTAAAGGAAAGCTCTTCAGAAAAAATCTCACGGGGTAGACTCGTAGGCATAAATGTAGGTCAGCTTACCTGATAGGTGGTAGCCGACCAGTTGCCCAGTATTTTCTCTGGGAAGTAAAAGGCAAGTCTGTAGATTGAGAAGGGTGGGGGTGGGGAGGAGGGAATGGTTTGAAATAGTACACAAGATCTAGAAACGAGATTCACAAGAAAGTCATAAAATTGGCAGGAAGCATTGGAGAAGCCTGGGTGTGATCTATGATCATGAAATCTGTGAGAAAGATTAAACAGCACTGATATCTGGTTAGCTGTAGCAGGAGGGAGTCAAGATAAAGTTCCATAAGTAGTTCCCGTGTGATCTTTCAATAAGAAACAATACAAATATAATTGCTTCTAATAAGTGACCACAGCTTATGTTCGTAATCCACGTACTGTTTGAAACAACATCAAATGTGTGCTCATCTAAATAAGTATATCTTGATAGAACCCTTTTGGAAGAAAATCTCAGACAACTGTCCTACTCCTGTGTAAAAATGATTCAAAGTTCAAGTGTGTTGCTGCAGTTGCTGCGGGAGTTGCAGCGAGAAACTACCAGCTGATTCGTATTGAGGCTGCACAAGTGAAGTTGAATTTCCATAATTGGAACCAACAGACTAAGATGCAAACGTATTAGCTTCAGTTCTGTTCCTCTCATCCTGTTCTTAGGCCTACTCTTTAGAAAGCCCTGTATCCTCAGAAGTCTTAAAAATCCAGTAATGATGTAGAATATTTTAATAAGTTTCTGCATCTAAAATCTGTACCCTACAGGTGTCATGCTGCTTTTCTTAGTGACACACCTGAGTATGTTGCCTCCAAAGCTGATCACTTGCTGCTAAAGTTCAGATAGCTACCTAAGTGACTGATTATTGGCACCACCAGCATCATTGTGAGATGAAATATTTGATGTTAAACAGTGTATTTCGCACGAGTTAGCACTTCAATCCATAAGTTTCTTTTATTAATGAAGATTTGGAATTGTTTTATTTTGAATCCTGTATTCAGAATAACAAATTAAGGTTGCCAAGTATTTTTACTGAGTCAATGAATTTTATTATTGTTTAGAAGGGACATGCTTTTTTAAATTTAGAATTAACCTGTTTTCCTACTTGTCACTGCTGAAATACCACACCTTATATTACAGTAAAAAAATTGCTTACACATTTCACAAGGCTCACCCTGTTATTAAACACCAAACCCCTAGACAGAAGATTGTCTCATTCTCTTTTTAAATTTGAAATCAGATTTCTTCAACATGCTTAAGGTAGTAAGTACAAATCCTTGTCAAATAATATCATTACTAAGTATTCATTGTTAGAAGCCAGGCAGTATGTTTAGAGGGGAAGGATGTAGAGACAAATAAATACTTCTCCAAGTTACAATCTTACAATAAGGACAGACAGGAAGGAGGTAGCAAATGAAACTACAGATGGATTGGCAATCTGAGAAGAGAGGTCAGTGAAGTCATCAAAGAAGAAATAAAATCTGAGCTGGCTTTTGTGCAACAAAAACCATTTTATCTCTCAAGAAAGAAGTAGTGGGCCTTACAGATAACACACACAGCAAAAGTAAGAAGTAGAGGACAGCATGCATATATATATATATATATATATATATATATATATATATATATATATATATATATATATTAGATAAACATAAAAAGGTGGGGGGTTGGGAAAATATTAATAGGATAATATACATGGACATAGAGTAGAGAAGATAAATCAAAGTAAAGACAGATAGAGTGGAGGGTAAACATGAATGTTTAAAGTGTCCCTTTGTATATCATGCCAAAAAGACTATCTTATAGCAATTTTCTTCATTCTAAGCATAGGTTTTATGATTGGATCTTAAATATGCCCCAAAGGCCCTTAAGCTAAAGTATGGTTACCAGTCTATGGTACTACTGGGAGATGGCAGAAACTTTGAAAATGGGAGTTCAGTAAAAGAATGTCAAGTCATTGAAGTGTGCCCGTGAAGGGACATTGGGATGCCAGACAATTTGTGTCTCTCTCTTTGCTTCAACATCAATTGAAAGTGAGCAAATTTGATCCACCACAATTTGAGCCACAATGGCCTGTCTCTCCACCAAGCCACAGGGACAGGATCAGATAACTATGGAGTGGGGCATGTGATTCCCAGATGCAAAATAATATTTTTTTTTCCTTTTAAATTATTTATCTAAAGTAAACTTTGTTAAAGTAATAGTAAGTAAAGACAGAAGGAGAATGATTACTAGTGTTATAGGATTTTCCTAACAAGTTAACATCAGCCAAGTGGTCTCAATAACAGAAATGTACTGATGATTGCCTCATCAATGTAGAAATGACAACTGAAATCAGATTGGTGGCAGTGTTGATCCTGAGATCGCTCTGAAGGATATCTATTCCATGTCTCTCTCTCATGTTCAGTCGTTTGCTGACAGTCTTCAGCATGCCTGGGCTGCAGAAGCAGTGCCTCCCTTTTGCCTTCATGTCTCTATTGCAATTCCCCTATCCATGTTTGATTTCATCTTTTCATAAATATATCGTTCACATTGAGTTAGGGGCCTATCCTAGCAATCAAATTTGGCAGACCTACAAAGAAGCTGGTTTCAGAAAAGGTCACATTGGCAGATACTAAAGGTCGTCATTTTGATATGCCTTTTGGGGGAACACAAGGTGATCCATGACAGTGTAAGAAGAAGAAGAAGGTGGGGGAGGCAATACATTAGGCCTTGATCAGCAGAAATTCCCAAAATTAATAGCACAAAAAGGGTTACAAGGTAGAAAGAGGGGCAATGGTCAGCTAGGGAAGGGGTGCAAATCTGGAAAAAGGGGGCATAGGCACTCACTGAGTTCCCAAACCCCACGTCTTTAATGTGTTATAGAATTTGGGATTCATATATATAAAAGTTTTTAAAAATAAGTAAGATGGTAGGATATTAGTTACCTTAAAAAAAATGGAGTAGAAAGGCCAAGAAGGCGAGGCGAAGGGATTGTGATGTTAACATGATACATATGTGCACAAAAAGCCCAGTGGAACCATTGTGATTGTCATAAATATACTAATAAAATGAGGGAAAAAAATGGTACCAGAGGGGGAAAAAAGAACACAAAAAGGTATAAAAGTAGAAAAGGCCCAGAAAGACTACTCACATTTAATACAGAGAAATACAGAAGAGAATGACGCAAAGAGATGGAAAGGACGCAAACAGGGAGGAGGTGATGCTGGCTGACGCGCAGGACACAACGCACAAGAGCGATGAGTAGGGGGAGTCGGCTGAAGCATGTTTCTTGGGTGATTATAGAATCACACACAGTTTTTAGAAAGAACAAGTAATAATAACTTGGTACTAAATTTGATAACCTGGTATTTTTGTAAAAACGTTCCCCATTCTCAAAGACCAAAGGCTGTTTTCTAGCTTGTGGTAACATTGGATCTTTGTGGACCCAGTTAGAGGTTACAACATTGTGGACACTGTCTGGAAGGGGTTATGAAACCCTGGCCACCTATTTTCCCACCAGTAATATTTATTAGTACATGTGTGCGTTTGTGTGTGTCTGTGAGAGAGAGAGAGAGAGAGAGAGAGAGAGAATGGTGATATTGAGCTTGAGAATTTTGTGCACATATTCACCACAACATCGTAATTCCTTTCCCCTGTATTGTCTCTCCTATGCTCTCCCTCATGCACTCTGACTCCCACTATCACATCCATTTAGTTCTATAATAATATCTGTGTTCTGGGTTTCTCATATTAGAGAAACCGTGAGACATTTTGCCTTCTGAGTTTTACTCACTTTGCTAAGTCTGGTGCTCTCAAGTTGCGTTCATTTGTCTACCAAAGCCTCAAATTTATCTGTCTGAAGAGTAGTACTCTGTTGTGTACATATACCACTGTTTTGGTGTCCATTGTATTGTTGATCAACATTTTGGCATCTTTCACAGTTCATCTGTTGCTAGTTGTGCTGCTATAATCATGGGTATACATGTATTTTTATTATATGTTGTTTTTAACTCTGGTTCTCTCTTTCACTTTGCTTCATGGCCAACGTGAGGTGAGGAGCTTGACCTACTACTGTGAGTTCCCTGCACGGTGCACTCTTCGCCTTACCATACATCTAAGGGCTATTGGGTAAGCAACTATGGGCTGCTCTAAAAGTCTTAAAATCATATGCCAAAGTTAAACTTTTCTCTTTCACCTTAACTACCTCAGACATTTATTTTATGATGACAGAAATTTAACTTGAGACACTTGGAAAGAGGGTCCTATTTAAAGAATGTACTTATTTAGGACAAAGTGATAAAAAATTTTTTACATTTATGGAAAGTCATTGCTATTAAAGGTAAAGAAGAGTGGACAGTTAGGAATAAGAGAAATGAACAGTATTGTGCAACAACAGGAGAGGAAGGAGGCTCATTTTTAGTGATTAGAGGGCATCATTTGGCTTTCCTTCATGGAAAGAAAATTACTGGGGAAAAACAACATTAGGGAAGAGACATTTGTTTTGGCTTACAGTTCTAGGGGTTGTAAGCCATGGTGAGCAGTGTCTATCTCAGAAACATTATGGCAAAAGAAACCCGATGAAGTTGCACAGGTCGCATCCCCAGAACTCACTTTCACCAATAGGCCAGTCTACTCTGAACTCACCCTGGGTTAATGGTTATGTGACCTAAGTGTTACATGACCTTAGTGTTCACACAGTTCATTCATCTCTTAATCCAGTCAGTTGATATTCAAGATCAACTATCACAGTGGATAAGATGTAAGGTCTTGGATGGATCTCAAGATGCATTAGTCATTAAGGGGATAACTAGAGTCCTGAATATTGAATCTTGGATGGCGTTTGTTTTTGCTCATTGCTTGTTAGAAAGAGACTTGATCATCTGCTAGAGAAAGTTATGGTGATGGCTAGGCAGCTCTCCAAGGACACTTGGCCTAGAGGCTCATGATGCCAGCTTAGAGATGAGTCTGACACATCCCAGCACAGGAAAGTGCCAGTGCTGGGGGGACATTTCCCCTTCTCCTCAGAGAATCTTTTACATTTATTTTTGTAAGCTACATTTAACCAGGAAATTTCCTTTGTAAATGTTTCCATTTGCCATTCTTTGGTAAACAAGATTTCATACATCTTCCAGAAATTTATTCTAAAATATCTTCTACTTTTTTATAAATGAAAACAAGCTATGATTTTAAAAGTTGACCTTCAGTGTGAATGTAAAAAAATAATAAAATCGAATGGCTTAATATTAGACACATGTATGTTTTTATTACATTATAACCTTGTCAGTGCTATTAGTAATCTTTTATACAATTTATCAACTTGATCCATTTAATAATAATTGAGGGGAGCCTGATGCAGATGGATTGTCAGCTCAAGGCCAGCCTTGGCAAAGTACTGAGACCCTGACAAAAAGAAAATAAAAGACTAGGGATATAGCTTGGAGCTTCCTGGGTTCAACTCCTAGTAACATTTAAAAAAAGAAATGAAAGTGAACTTAAAAAAGGGATAAGAATGAAGATAATAAGAATATTTTTGGTATATACATCTACGAAAGAATAATATAAAATATTCCCCATCACCTAAGTTTCTTTAAAAATTGGGATGCATATTGATACAAATGAAATAAGTCGGTAATTCAATATTACAATTTAAATTTGAAGAAGAAAAGTTTAAAATTGGAATATTTTATTTTATTTTTTGAGACAGGGTTTTTGCTCAAAAATGAGGATATTTTAGAAAGCATCTTGCTATGTAGTCCAATTTGTCCTGAATTCACTGTGCCTGCCAGGCTAGCCTTGAATTTACAGCAATTCTCCTGCTTTAGCCTCCCAAGTTCTGGGATTACAGGTATGTGCTACTATGCCTGGATTATGTGGTGCTGGGAAATCGAACTCAGAACCTTGCACTTGCTAGGCAAGTGCTTAACCATTGTGCCATTCCTCCTGCCCCAAATTAGAATATTTTAAATTAATCAAACTTTATCCAGTTTCAGCAATGAATATGCCTGAGGGTGGTTGCTCACACCTATAGTCCCTGCACAAGCACGGTTAATGACATAGCATATGTCAAACTCAAGTTGAGCCTCAGTAACTTACGGATTCAGCAAGACCATGTTTCAAAAATGAAAAAAGAAATTTAGCATTTATCTACTGGTTTATATATATGTAAATTTCTCTCTCTCTCTCTCTCTCTCTCTCTCTCTCTCTCTCTCTCTTTCTCTCTCTCTCTCTCTCTCTCTCTATATATATATATATATATATGTTTTGTTATATTTCAGATTAAAATAAGTTCATCAACACGACAAAAATAGCCAACAGATTTAATTGTAAACTTCACATTTTCTAAGATATTGATAAAATGTACTTAAAATAGCACAGATTGCAAGCAATTCATACAATAGCATATTCTGGCTTGTAAACTGTAACATAAGAACAAAAGAACAAAAAATGGTCTTTCAAAAATATGAAACAATTCCTTTTCTAATAAGTTAACATAAAATGTGTATAATTTATACTTTTTAAAAATATTATGAGTGTTCACCTTAAAATGGTTTGTATTCTACTATTTATAAAATATTATAATTTTTAGTTTTAGAAAAACTGAAATACGGGTTCCTTGCATACTGCCCTTAGCTGAGCTGTGCTCCCAGTTCCAGGCAGGCTGTGGAACACTACAGGGCATCATCACAAGGAAGTCTATTGTAAAATCGCTCTTGATGTCATAACCCCTAAACAATTCCACTGGTCATAACCTGCTCGCTGCCTATGTGCATTTCAGCAATTTTATATAAATTTCATTTCTAAAAATTGAATTAGTATATGTGAACCAGAAAATATTACAGAGAAGCGATAATAGATAATAGAGAAGCAGATGAGCAAAGCTTTTCATGAAATGATCACTAGCTGTTTCACATTTTTCTCCATACCTGCACTTTATAAAAAAAGTTAAGCTACAGATTTTTCCGTCCAACTGTACATCCCTTAATCATGAAAAGATTGCTATACAAACAGTCTTGACATTATGCAAGATTCTTAGTTCTTTAGGAAAATGTAAAGCTACTTTAGAAACAAATAAACTTTCCTACATTTTATGGAGAGTGTATTAAGCTTATCATCAAAAGGTTAGATTGTTACCCTTAAGCAGAATCTAAAAATCACCTCAGTGAGGGTTTTGAGGCTAAATATAAAAGCACAGCATCAACAGAATTATTGTGTGTGTGTTCAAAAGGTTTGGAAGAAAGTCTGAAAGTATAAATGTCTATAAAGCTTCAAAATAAAGCTGAACTTGCTGATTTGAAAATCATATCTTTGGCAAAGGTTAGTAGAGATTCCTTTTAATCCTCAGGCTAGATGTGTACATTTCATAAAATAATTATTTTCATATGTTTCAAAAGCTGCAATTTTAAATATCAAAACAGGTGGGCTACAGAGTGAGACTCTGCCTCAAAAAAAAAAAATCAAAACAGGTTAGATGATTCCACCAAAACTAGAACAGCGAGGCTGAATCTGACACATAAGAAAATAACTTTTTAGAAACAGAACCTTGTAACTGTCTTGCACTTTGTTTGAGGTGCAAAGGATAAACAAGGAAAGATATTCAAAAGTAAGCTTTATATTCTTAGAAAAACAATAACTAAAGGAGTGCTCTGTGGTTCCTAATTTTGACAAGAGTCACACAATTATCCTACAATTGCACTCTCCTACTCCAAAGTCTTCATAATAATTGCAAACCAGTAAAGAGAACACAGCCAACGACATGCAAACCTGTGGTGTGTTGGCAGGATACATGGCCCAGAATTCGCAAAAAAACTCTTTAATTTATTTGCATCTACCAAATATACCTCCAGAAATAGAAAAAAAAGATTATCATATTTTATGAAATCAAATACCTAAGTGATTCCAGATCTGTGCTAGTGAGTTAGTCTACTAAATTATTGAAAACCAAATTTGGAATAAAACAACAAGGCTCTTGAATGCTGACTCTATGACCTTCTTAGTCTCTTACAGCTCCTGGGTCTGGGGAAGATGCATGCATATTTAAGCGTATGATGAATGGTAATGCCTTCTGGAATTTCACAGGCCTTTACTGATGTGAGTAGATTTATTTTTATAGGTGTCATAACAGATCACCTACTCATTTAACTTTGCCAAATGTAGGCAAGCAATGAACCCTAATGCGGCTGGAACGTGCCATTAAATTGATTTTTGGGCTCAGATTGCTAATCAAAGTTATCGAGGCCTAGGGCAAGTGGCTTGTTCACCTCCATAGAGAAGAAAATGACTGAATATAAAATAAGTAAAAGTAAAGGAGGGAGAATCAAAACTAATGGATTAGAAGTTATTAAAAGGACAACCTCTGCCCTGCCTCTGCTGAGTTAGACTCTTCATCTACTGACATGAGCCAGTAAAGAAAGGCAGCGTTGCATTTTCAAAAACGGATCCACTTATGCATAGAATGGTTACAATTCTAAGAAAGTTAGATGTCATGAAGCTCTCCCTATTCAAGTTTTGGATTTAAAAAATATTATTAGTGATGTGTGACTATTCTGACCACAAAACCCTCGGCTCTTTATCACTGTCCTCTAGACTAAGGACACACATCAGCTTACATACACACAAAATCTTGGGATCTAGGAAATATTTTATTATTTCTGCAGAACTAATATACTACATGCAATAGTTGCATTATCTCTAAATTTGATTCTGAATATATCTGGAATGTTATGACAATTATTTGCCACATTTGATAACACATTTCTATCTATTAAATTATTTGGAAAAATAATGAATGTTCTTGTATTGGTACTTACTATCTTAACATGAGGCTCACTTTTAAAAAAAATCTCAAGTTCTGTTGAATTTGCTTTGAAAATTTACATGGTCAAAATGAGCTATTTACTTTGGGAATTTAAAATTACACGGCTATTTTGAACAAACACACTTTATCCCAACATGTAGGCATTTTTGAGGACATTATCAAGTTTTTGAAGGAAGAGCTTATACACGATTGATCATTGTTTTCTATAACTCATAGAATTTCAAAATATTAAAAAGAAATCTTAAGAGTTTGCCTGTCTTATAATATTTAGGTTTTTTTGGACCATTTGAAGTCACAATCTGGGAAAAGCTTGATATTTTCAGACTTTTAGAAACTCAGTCTAAAGTCACGTTCAAATGTGAGTAGTAAAAATCAGGTAAGAAAATATTTTAACTCTAAAATGGGCATGGTATATACACAATCACAAAACTGTAAACTCAGCACTCTGAGAGGCTGAGGAAGGAGTGTCATAAGATCAAGTTCAGCATAGAAAATTTAATGGGCTTCTATCTCCAAATAAAATATGGTCTAGGGATATAGCTTCCTGCACGGGCCCTGGGTTCAATCCCGTGTGTGTGTATGTATGTATGTGTGTGTGTGTGTGTGTGTGTGTGTGTGTATAATTGTATATATTTATAAATAAATTCTTATATACATATTTTTTATAATTTTAGTGTTACTGGAAACTGTACCAAGGTCCTTCACACTAAGCTACATCCCCAGCCCATTTCTTATTTGTTTATTTATTTTTGAGAAAGGATCTCAGTGAGTCACTGACTTCCTTGAGCTGAGCTTGACTGGGTGATCGTTCAAAAGCCCCAGCCTCTCTGACTTCTGTGATTACAAAATAATAATTCTATTTTTTAGTAAGCTAATATGATAAAAAATCATTTTGAATTTTTGGACAACACGCTATAACACACAATATTATCCTTGATATAGAATCTATTTTTGCTTCGAAATATGTTTTGGTTTGAGAGTCCACTGAAAAACCTGAATTAAATTGTGTTTCTTGTCCTTGCAGAATATGATTTTCACCATTATTCATATACACTTTAATGAATATTCTTGAATAAATAAGGCCCTATTAATTTCTCATTAATTACTTAGTGACTTGAAGAAAACATTTATATTTACTATCATACTGCTATGATAGTTGCTCTTATTAAATGGAAATGAAAAAATTTATAATGTAAAATATATTTTGATACTTCCCTAGTTTGCATGTATTACTGTCTCTGCAAAAGATTGCCAGAAGTTAATATTTTGACATTCTTGGTCAGGAATGAAGAAAATCAAAGTGTGTATTAATTATCAGCCTGGTGTTTAAGATAAGTCAACGATCGTGGCAGAATGACTGAAGTGTTTAGTGAGATGATTGAGGAGTGTGATTAGAATGAAGAGGAAGAGGCTGAGCAAAGATGTGAGACCAAGACTCTACTTACTTGAAGGTACTCAAGATGAGAACGGAAACATAGTTTAGTCTTAGGAAAGTTATCAATTAGGTATATGAGAGTTAAGTTTCATTGCCAAATATACTGGGCTAATAGATATTCAGACAGCAAACTGTTATTTCTGCCTGTATCTGAGCATCTGTTTCTGAAAGAGATTCACCTGTGCATTGGTAGACTGAGTAAAGAAGTCCCAGCCTAACAACAGGCCTAACATCATGTCTTAGAGATCCAAAAGGAGCGAACAAGTATTCCTAGTGTTATTTTTGTGGAATCCGAAAGCTCCAGATCTGGGACATTGTGCACACTGTAGTGAGGAGTAGGAACCTAAAGGCTGGAGGCCGCCTAGAAGCTCAGGCTTCATTGGTTGCAGGCCACGTGATTACTATCTCAGCCGATGATGCACTGCCGTGAGGGACTTTCCCAATAGGCCTTATATGTTAAAGGTAGCTCTGGCATTCTGGAGTTTCCTCTGCAGCTCCAGCTCCATAGCTTCACTAAGCGTTGACACGCAGGAGCTGATTCTAGGCCAAAAGTCATCCTGTCTTTCCAGGGTTTCCTTTGAAGTCTCACTAGAAACTGCCATCCCCCTAACTCCTGCACAGTGTGTGCCTGCAAATGCACTAACACGTGAATGGTAAAGTTTGTCATTCCCAAGAGATGTGCTTGCATCTACCTGAACCACAGCTGTAGCCACAAAGTGCTTCATTGGCAGAAACCAGGAAAAAAATACCAAAGTGCCATGAATGGCTAGCCACGGACTGCCTCAGAGCCTCTTCCTGAAAAATCCCCCACCCTACAAGACCTCTAGACAGTAATGGACCGGGTGGCCAGCAGGATTTCTGGCACACTCTCAAGACCCTTTTCAGATCAGTGTTAAACTGCCTCCTCTCTTCTTTTCTGTGTTAATATCCTCAGCGAGCAGTTTCTCAAACTTTTTTTTTTCCTCATTTCCTGGTCAGGTTGAGTATTGTCTGAATGCATTTTCTCTGCCTCCATTTGCTCCTGAATGTCACTGTAAATCTGGATAAAAGTAGCCATGCCTAAGTGATTATTTGAAAAGTTCTTCCACCATGTAAACTAATCTTATGACATACTCTATTTTTTATCTATGTGCTAAAATATTTGAGATTGGGTAACTTTAGAAAGGAAAAAAAAATATTAAGCTAATCATCGTGGAGACACGTGGGCATGGTGCCGGCACCAGATCTAGTAAAACTCATATGTGAATTTCATCAAAATGCCAGGAGTATATGTGGGAGTAAGTTTGTGTGACTTTACTAACCAGGAAGCCAGCAAAATGTATTGAACAAGAGTTATTCTCTGTTTTTCTCTCTCTTTCTTAACTAACCTGTCACAAGAATTAACTTATGTTTCACAAGAACTGTCTTGAGAACTACTTTAATTCCCAAAGCAAGCTTCCCATAACAAAGATATCTGAATAGACATCACCTCTTAAAGGTCCCAAAACTCATCCTGCTCGCTGAAGATCAAGCCTTTTACACACAAATGCTTGCAGCGGGGGAAAGGAACCACATTCAAGCCATATTCCATCATTCTTAATTTCAGTCTTCTCTAAAGTCTAAAGGAACTGACACAATGTGACCTAGGATTTTTCTCTACATTGTAACAAGACTACACTTTATTCCCATTACTGATAAAAAAAAAAAAAAAACTTCACTTCCATCTGATATTAGATCCCTAGTTCCTTTGTCTTCCAAGCCCCCACCAGATTCTTTCATTATGTTCTTACAACACTATGATTTTTCCAGCTTCCCTCCCAGCCTTTAATCCACTTTAGAAGTTGTCTCATCTTCAGTTACAGTGATAGTAACTGCCCTCCACCCACTACGAGTTTTCCACATTAGTCAATGTTGCATTACTGTGCAAAAACACCTCAAGATGGGTAACTTTGTAGAGAAGCTTATTTACCTTAGAGATTAGAAGGTTTAAGGAACCATATCTGTGATGGCTTTCATGGTGGGTAAGTCCTAAAGTGGCAGAGGACTGAATGTGGCAAGAGATTGCAGACCTGTGTATTTTGACTTCATTGTCTCTTCTTACAAAATCTTGTACTTAATAACAGGAACTCCAAATTCATGATATAAATAATTGAAATCACCTCCCAAAGTCCACACCTCTAAATACCACAGTAAGAATTACTTTCCATCCTTGGGACATAAATTTCAGTACATGAACCCTTGAGAGAGATTTAATCTATGTCCAAATCATAGTTTTGTGCCAGACTATTATTGTTACATTTTCATGATTACTGTTTTTGCTTTATAAAATAAAATTTCCAATTTTCATAGTTTTTTGTTTTATAAAATTTTCAATACTAAAAATGAGTTCTTTCCAAACACATTTGAATCCATTTACTCATTTTTCTTCCCCATTAAGATTACCATATTTTAAATGTTCTATAATTTTTACATTTTCTTTAGACAGAAGAATGCAAAACACAGTTATATGTCATTGACTTTGGGCAGAAAAGTTAATGAATCACATATATTGTACATTCTTAATGACGATTTGTTAACTTATAAATTACCCATGGCTAATTTATGAATGCAATGGAAATAAATTCAATATCTGTTTTTCAATATATTACATGTATTTTGTAAAAATTTAATATATATCATTTTAAAAGTCCACTTTAAAATTAATTTTAAATTTATCAAATATGGAATTTCTTATTCATTGATTTTAATTGTATTCATTTTATTTGCTTTACACTAAAAATAAAGACATTTTAAGCATCAATTTTTTATTGTTCAGATAGTCTCAAACACAGCTAATTTGCAATCACCCTGATATACCTTAGTTACATGAAATAAAATGTAAAACTAGCAATTCTTGATGTAAATATATTAATTCATCTTTTATCCACTATTCAAGGAAGCTAACATTTATATTACAAAATTAAGCCACATAACATAAATTTACACATTTTAGCAAATAGTTTTTAAAATTGTTCCTCAATGTCTCTATATGGTGTATAGTTTCTGAGCAAATGCTTAATTATTATTTTTCATTACTCTTCTTTTACAATAGTAGAAAGCATTTTATGTAAAGAATTTCTAAAATATTGTTTTCCTTAATTGTATGTTTACTATCACACTTTTTGTTCTGCCATATCAGTTTTCCACGATCTATCTCCAAAAGTTTTTAATCTTAGCATGTTAGGTAACATTCATTTAAAAAATTGTTTATTTTTGTCATGTAACACCATACAAATTTCTTCTATCTAAAAATCTAGCCTTAAAATAGATGGGGAAGATTTTTTTTTTAATTAAAACCAACACCTCCTCCAAATGGTAAAATGATCACTAGCTATTCACACATCTATTTAACTATAAATAGAACCTAAGTCTACAAAATTGTGAACTCAATTCATCCTTAAAAAAGAAATACTGCTTTTAGTGGAGGAGATACATTACCTCACAGCACATTACCATAGACTTACGTGGTGGTAGACAAGAGTGTGAGCAGAGCTTCAGGACAGGTAACTTTGTACGGAGAATTAGGAGAGGAAGTAAAGCTGAAATTAGGGACTTTTGTTATTTGTTTTCTTTGTCACTGTTAACTGATGTTGGGCAGAACACTTTAACCTCTCCAAGCTAATTACCTCACAAGTAAGTTCTGAGAATACAAATTCAGAATGCTGGGCACAAGATGAATTAAGATCCTATTGAAAAAGGGCAAATGAAATGAAGAGACAGTTCGCTCAGGAAGAAATGCAAAAGGCCAATAGATCCATGAAAAGATGTTCAAAATCTCTGGCCATGAGAGAAATGCAAATCAAAACAACTCTAAGATACCATCTCACCCCAGAGAGAATGGCCAATATCAACAAGTCAAATAGCAATCAGTGTTGACATGGCTGCAGGGAGAAAGGAGCCCTCCTGCACTGCTGGTGGGAATGTAAATTCTTTCAACAACTTTGGAAAGTAGTATGGAGAGCTCTCAAAAGACTACAAATAAATATCCCCTTCCATCCAGCAACACCCCTCCTGGGAATATATCCAAAAGAGGCCAAAACACCACACAACAGAGATATATGTATACCCATGTTCATAGCAGCACAACTAACAATAGCTAAAATATGGAAGTCACCAAAATACCCATCAACAGACCAGTGGATACACAAATTGTGATATTTATACACAATGGAATACTATGCATCAATAAAGTCCGACAGTGTGGAGGCTTTTATAGGCAAATGGAAGAAGCTTGAGAACATCATGCTTAGTGAAGTGAGTCAGAAGAAGAAGGTGAAACATTGAATGGTCTCTCTGATATCAGAGTCCCAGAGCACAACTCCTATGGAACTTAAAACGAAAAACAAAGTAAAACAAAAGTGGTGTGGGAGGGGAGGATTGAAGGAGGGGAGGGGAGGGAGGGGAGGGACAAAAGGAGAGTTGGAAAGCCCATGTCACCTTGACAAGATACATATGTGCATAAAATGCTCAACTCCATTGTAAACCTTACATTTTGCATGTATGCATATCAATAAAATGGGAAAAAAGATGAATTCAAAAGGTATAAGCAAAAGAATCATCTTAATTATAAAATTTTAAGTTGCACATAAATATTAGATACAATGACTGTAATATTTATCTAGAGGCAAACCTGAAAGTTTATAAGTAAGAATCTTAAAATCTACCTAGAGTGGAAAAGAACAAGTTCAGATAGTTCGTTGTCTCACATTCATAATTAAACTCTTTATAAACACTTCACTATGACACTAATCAAACTGCCTACTGAAAATAAACAAGTTTTTATTTGCCCTTCATTTTTTCCTTAAATGCAAAGAGTAGGAATTAAGATTTAGGAAGATGTTTTCAATTATAATAGCATTTGTATTTAATAACTGGCTTTAAATATAGCATACAGAATGAGACTCTTAATGAGGCTAAAAATAAGTTTGGTATTGATTGAGCCCCTAATTTTCTTACATTTAGTAATCAAATGCACAATATAATCTGCTATTTAGGTTCTTTAGACCAGTATGCCAAAAAATTCTTAAAATTGATTTGTTCCTAGTAGAGACCAATGACTCAATAACTTAAAAATACCATAGGTATGATACTATTTTTCAGATGGCAAGAGAATATATTGATTTTTCAGCTTTCTTTTGTTTGTACTTTGGGAGTTCAGATAGGTTACTGAACAAAGAAACATACTTGAAATGAGAAAAATACAAAATTCCTAGCAATTTGCATTTTTAAAAATTTGACATTGAACAAATCCCTACTTAAGGCATAAGAAAGGAAATTGCCTGATTTGAAGGCATCCAGAAGAACACAAAAGAAATTCAGTTTTAGTAAGAGCCTACTGGAATATAAAATATGCCAGTTTACAATTTTAATTTGGGAGTTAATTATTATATTCTAAATTTACATATATATTGTTAGATATTTGTGAGTTGTGTAGCACAAAATTATCTTTATTTTTTATTCTAATAGACTTCAGTAATTTTTTTCTTCTCTCTGTTCAATTCTATTGGCTTAGGCCACATGGTGTCTCATGAACTCAACTGACAAAGCCTAGGCCCAACTGTATGTGGATCATAAAATCAATCCTTTACTTGATTCATAAAAAGTGAAATATGCTCAAGATACATCTGGAACAGCTCCACATTGCATTGTAAACTCTAAATTCTCTAATACAAAGATTTTCATCCTGCATTACTAGGCTCCATTTTCTAGGCTCACTGCTGACCAATTTTCTTCTCTGTACCTCTTTATAATTTAATCTTAAGTTGTTATCAGCTTTTAAGAAGCATGCCGTGCCTTTTCGTGTTCTTGAATTTACTACCCCTTTGTAAAAGAATAATGTACCATCCCTGAAATATTACTTGATCTCAATATCTTTAAGAGGAATGTTTCCTATCATGAGAAGTATCTCTTACCCATGTTCCTCAGGAAAATTTGCATTTTTATTACCACAGAAATAATTTGTGTGTGAATACTCAACATAAAAATTTGACCTACATTGTGTTTTATTTTTATATATCTAGGTTATGCTGTGAATGTGTCTTTTTGATAAAGTAATTTTAATATTATCTTCCTCTTCAAAGTACCTATACCACCTAGAGATCATATTGTACATTTTTTTTCAATTATGTGTTGGCTACATTCCTTAGAGATAAAGGGAATCTTGCTACCAATAATAGTTTAAAAATATTTTCCAAAAATAGTTAAAAATCAAAAGTTTCATAGAAATATAAAAGGAGTACATACCAGTTTTTAATTTGCTAGTGAAAGAAAAACTATGAAATTAAAACTGATTACAGTGCTTTTATTTTTGAGGAAAGGTCTGGCTTTGTAGCCCAGGCTGGTCACTATGGAGCCTAACTGGGTTGGCTTGGACACTCAGCAGTCCTCCTCTCTCCATCTCCCAAATGCGGGCATTACAGGCGTGCTCCACCGTGCCTGGTTTATGTGGTGCTGGGGGATCGAACTCAGGTACTTAGCGCTTGCTAGGCAAGTTCTTTAACCCCTGAGCCATTCCTTCGGCGCCAAAAATACAATTTAGTTACATGTATTCAGCTCCCTCAGTAAAGCCAAAACAAATTCACAAATAGCTACAAAACTGCTTCTTTTTCCACTAAAGGGAAAGACATCAATTGTTATCCCATTTGCTTCTTCTCTAAAAATAAGATGGATTAATTTGCATTACTAAATATCAATTTAAAGAGAAGAAAATAGTTCCAAACAACGACACAGGAATAATCTGCAAGGGTGCAGAAATCTGCAGCAACATATTGTTTTTCTTCGCTCATTTTCAAGTATTTCACAACTTTTCCTGAGAGGAATAAAAAAAGTGCTTAAACAAAATTCATATTTTTCCACCAAAGAAAGTGTTAAGAAAACAAAATGCAGAGTAGGAAAATGATGTACCTAAGAGTTCTTGTTTGTCAGAAACACACTGCCTACAGTAACTAAGAGGATCCTGGTGGAATGAACTGGGGATGTGCAGGGAAATCTAGCACGTTTGAAAAGGCTAAAAGTTTAAATATTAAAAGCAATACAAGTATTACTTTTAATGAAGTGTTGTAATTAATTCTATTTTTACTATGTAATGAATAAAGCTGAGGTTATCTGAAAACAATCTCTATCACCAGAATGAATGTAATTCTTAACAGCTTAAAGCCAGTATTTATTTACAAACCTGACCTCATCATTCTCAAGACCGAAACTGCTGTCAAGGAGATACACTTCTTTCCTCTTTCATGATCCATTTATAATAGCACGAATCCAACCTTCACCTTCCTATGTGTTAGTGAATTTCAAACCTCCTTGAAGACAGGCACCATGTCTAATCTATGTTTTGTTTTCCTACTGTCTCATACATATGTTACACAAATGATTTCCAAAAGTATTTGATGCTTGTGTGAAAAAAAAAAAAACATTCAGAGAATCACAATTTATCTTCAAACAGATTGAGACCATTTTTGTATTATTGAGAGATTTTAATACATTAAATTAAGGTAATGATACATACATAGAAATACTTATTTTTGACTTGTATGATTCTGCTCTTTCTATACATCTAGGTCAGGTTATGAATATATCTTTAGGTAAATTAATGTTATTACTATATTAAAGTTATTTAATATGTGAATTTGTAAATACATCTACATTAATAAGGTACAACTGAACTTAATAAACAGTATTTGTTTAAAATTTTAAAGTTATAGTAATAAAAGATTAAAAAAATATTTAAGTGTAAAATTTTTTGTATTTTTTTCTAACTTGTATTTTGGAAGAAAAGTATTTTCATGTAAACTTTTTATTAACTGCTTCAACACAACTATGAATAAAGCTTCTAACAAAATAAAACTGATTTAGAGCTTTTCATTAATATAGTTGTTCATTCTCTGCTTAAAATCAGTATCTATTAGATTCTGAGCTAAAGTTAATTATTAAGGGAATCATTATGACAAGTCCTCTTGCATATTAATGACTGTAAGTTTTATATTTAAAATTTACATTAGACCCAGCTCCCAGTAGAGGAAAAGAACGCCTTATCTTTTTTTCATGAGCATTGGGATTCTTATGCTCTGAAGCTATGAGTTTGAGCTGACCTTACAAATTAATACTGATGTTTAACAGGATTGACTAACATTAACAATGTGCCAAATGTATATTGTCACCAACAGTGCTGCTTTGTACCATCGATTCTTACGATTCTTACGGTGGTCCGGTAGGGAGATACTAGGCCCTATTTATATAAACTAGAAAAGCGAGGCACATAGAGGTGAAATAAGTTTTCTAAGATGAAACTTTAATGCTGAACCAAAAGAAAACCTAACTCTATTATGTTTTCCCAAAAAGAGGGGATGGGAAGCACTCGGAATGTTTAATAACAAAGAGTTTATCTGCATTTTGGAGTCTAGAGTACTTGCTGGAGGCACATCGCTGACTTGTTTTTGCAATTTGGATTTGAAAAACAGCTAATGATAATTCCTACTTTAATTAGAGGTAGACATTTTTAAATCAGCCATATAACAGGATACAAAATGGCTAACATCAAAAATCAGAAACAGAACTTAATTAAAATTAACAGACAAATGATCAGTTATTAAATTATTTAGAGGATAACAAGATAATAATTAAAGACAACATAGTACCAGATAACAATGTAAGGCAATATTTCAACTAGGAAAAAAAATACTGCCCACACGAGGCTTTGGGGCACCCAAGCTAAGGGAGAAAACATTGAATAACGATTTTTATGCCTACTAGGCTGCTGGTAATCGCAGACTCTCTAAGAACAATAGAAAACTGTAAACTTGTATTTGGGGGCAGTGAATAATCTGAAAATAACTAGATTGTATGAAGACTTGAGGTGGCTTCAAGATCCATCACTGGTTCCTCAAGGAGAAGTGGCCTGGAGACCTATGGAAATGAGGCTCTCAGTCCTCGACTTGAGAGTGGTCCGTCACCCTTGTGTGTTCAGATGCTGATGCCATCAGCTACTTTCTGACTGGTCAGATGTCAAGCAGTTAGGAACAACAGCAGTCTTCTGCAGACTTGGTGAGAATTTAAGCAAGGGGATACTCTGAGGCCCAAAGGTTGGAGGTAGCAAGTCAGGGAGTCCATGGACTGGCAAGAGCAAAGCGATTAGTACTCCAGACTTGAGGGCAGAAAGAAAAGTAGGGCTCTCTAAACACAAGAAAAGTTTATCTAAGTTCAACTACATTTTTGTAAGACTTTTTTTTTGGCCTTTAAGTTGAATACTAGAATGAAAAAGAAACCCATTATTTAGAAAGAAATGAGAAGGTACAGTATATGAAATCAATAGAATTTCAAAAGTAAACAAAAGCACCATGAGGATTGACTGTGGCAAGGTCTACACTGTCACCTCCTTTTCTCTCAAGAGCAGAGCTGCAATTGCTTCTGGATGTAGGAGGTAACCTCAGGTTGGCCACATTCCCCACCACATATAAATCTTTCTAAATATTTCAGCTACTTTTATATGTTCCTGCACATGTGTGATCCTGTGGCACATAAATGGATGACTGAGGAACGGATTCAGATTGTGTCATGTAGCCAGTAGGAGCCCAAATGTTCAATTTACAGGCTACACCAAGATTTCACTCTCTCCACCGGTTCACATGGAGTTCACCTTGTAGCTCCCTCATATACAAATAGTAAACTAAAGATATTCTCTGGTAAATAGCAAGGTGTTCCATTCTGCAAACAGCAGAATTTGGTGCAAGTGGCTAAAGGGGTTATTAACAGTTGATTAGAGGGCTGTATCTCAGAATGTTCTATTTCTCTCTAGAACAACAACAATGGCAATTTCCAACAGAAATCTCAGCTTCTGATATTACATTTGATTCCATCATACTATTTTGTGAAATAGAACGATAATTCACACCTGTGAGTTAATGGAGTTTGACAGAAAGGTACACATCACATTTTGCGAAAGAGCCTTGATTACTTTCGGTGCTTCCTTTTGGTAATAAAGATCTGACAGCTTCCATTTCTCAAAAGAACAGCTATATTATTTTCTCCTCAATCCTAAGTAGTTAGTTAACTTTAAAATGCTTCCATGTAAATAGGAATTTCTCTACGGAGAAAAGAATTAGATAAAAGAAATGTTCTCACCTGCATTTCCCCCAATCTTCTATTACTTAAGGAAGTTAAAGTAACAAATGGGGGCAATTTAAAACTTTGAATACTTTAAAGTGTTTTAGTTACCAGTTAGAGGATGTATCATCCAAAGTGCAGGCAGGAAGCAGCTGGCATATATTCAAATCAGGTAATTTAAGCAGAACTTATTAAAGCCTTTATTTACAAATGTGCAAGCTACTGGGTAAGAAAACCACAAAGAATGGCACAATGCTAAGGGGTTAGTAACAGCACAAGGCATTTCTCTGCCTTAAGGATAAACACACATAAAAGATTAAGGTTGCTACAACCAGGTCCAATGATCTTTAGCTGAAGGGGTCCTTTATCAGAGATAGCCTTACAATAAGGAAGTGGGAGGAACTGACACCTCAGCTTCTTTTATTGCTGTAGATGAACCTTTTGTATCTCCTCTTTGCCAAACCAAGTCTGTTGGTGGAATATAAGCCAATTAGCTCCCTAGTCATGAAGATGGAACAATGTGGTGAAGGGGCTTTGGAGGGACCTAGAAGGAAACATTCATATAGGGAATCATTTCAGTGTTTTCTAGGTACTAATTTTGCTCTGAAGCAACTCATCCTTGAGACAGAATTTATAATTCTGAAAGAACATTCTGTAGCCAATTTCAGTGGGGAGTTGCTCAATCTTGTTTGCACTCATAAATACGAACGTCCAAAGTTTTCCAATAGACTTAAAGAACTACACATAGTGTCAATTTGTCTAAAGTATCTAACGTAAGTCAGAGAAGGTAGGTCAAGCCATCTGGTAGACTTTAGAGAGCATAAACCAATTCTAGAGCCAATAGAAATAAGTAAAACATATTTCTCTTTTCCTAAAAGGTTGGCATTTAATAATTTCATCTATTTTTTTTTCTTGAGGAAATACACACAATAGTATTCATGTAAGAATCAGTAAAGTCCTCTAGTGGCACACAGTATAGAAAAACTCTTGGTTGTAAAACTGTCACAAAAATCATTACAGAATGTTCAGGTCTGTTACAATGTCCAAGCATCTGAATGATTCGAGTGTCTTTGTAGCTATGGCTCATTTCACAAATTCAACAAATATTTATTAAACTAGAGCTTTGTATGGAGCAGTGTTCTGAGTATTGGAATAAAGCACTGAATTAAAATCTGACCTTGCAGGGCTTAGAAGTCAAAGTGTATATGTTAATTAGGGTTTCTAAGAGAGACAAAGTTAATAGAATTTATAGAGATAAAGAGAACTTATTTGGAGGGTTTAAAGTCTGAAAAGAGAGATAGCCCAAATTGGCCACACACACACACACACACACACACACACACACACACACACACAAACACGCGCGCGCGCATGCACGAGCTACAGGGTCCACTAGCTGCTCGGGCTACTTCCAGAAAAACACCAGGGACAGCAGGACAGCTTGTGTGAGCCTGGCACAGGTGATTTTCCAAAAAGCAAGGCTGATGCGAATTTTTGGTGGAGATCTGAGAAGTGAAGACCTGAGCAAGCCAGAAGCAGCCAAAATCTTCAGACTGGAGGCAAAGCCAAAGCTTTTTCAAGAAGAGGTTGCAGCCATGTTTTGCTTCTCTCTTTTACTCAGTTTAAGCTGTGGGGTAAACACCCCTCTCTTACTTTCTGACTCTTGAGTCAACAACACACACTTGAAAGCTACTTCCTGGACATTTCTCAATTGTAGTAAGTTGACACAATCCCTCCAAATCAATTTGCTGTTATTTTACCACCAAGCAATTCAGGGAAAATATATGTATATAAGACTTAGGTAAATGTATTATCGAATAGGTTATTTAATAATTCTGTAACATGCATATTGGTCTGTGCTTTCCCATATTTTCATATTTTTCCTCACGTAAGGAAAGAGATGATCCTCAATTTTGAAGGATGTATGCTCCTGCTGAAAATAGCGACAGGCTTAGGCGTCATATTGCTCCCTGCTCTTTTTTTCTATCGTATGAATTATAAAGCAGGAGACAGTCTCCATTCAACTGAAAGAGAACATTGCCAAGTGAAGCACAGCACGATATATGTAGAAAATATTGTGAAGATGTCCAGAATAGGAGTGCAGATTTGCATTTTATTTTTATTTCAGGAGAGTAGAGATGAGCTGTGCGGTGCACATAACTATCGAAGCAGTCACCGGTGCGTGAACACACCCATATTTGTTCCACTTTCGTCCTTTATCCACTGCAGTGCTCTTGGACCGTGTTCTTGTTGGGCTTTTCATTAGGAGGGCAAGGAGTAGGCTGGTTTGAAGAATATAGTTCAGGTTTACTTTAATTTTTTTTGACATTTCTCATTGTACTGTACCATGTCAAGTAAGCATGAGCCACTGTGCACAGTATATTGAATTCTCTTCGAGTAGTTCAAAACAAATTAATTCTCACCCCACACATCATTGAAAGTACTAATTCCCTGTGCAGCCCAGCAAACTTCAAGCTGTACCTGTTCAGCATTTAAAGTTAAAGAAGAGCACCATAAACACCTGTGAAAGTTTATAGCCATCTGCTTCCCTAAGAAATCTAGATTCTAATATTACAAAATTAACAGATGGGAAAGAGCTATAACCTCAGTTCTGAAGAGAGTAACTGCAACCTTTGAATTAATATAGTGCCATTTTACTGATAATTGTTTACAATGGCCTCAGGGACATAGTCAAACAATGATGGCCCATTAGTGGCATTCTGTGTTTTTGTTTAGGAATAGTTTGGATATAGAGAATCTCTTGATAATTTTTAAAAATCCACCCTACAGTGAATCTTCTTCTTTCCAATGAAGGGGAAAAATAATTAGAAATAATGAAATGTATTTCAACATGCGATAGTCTTGAGGGAAATGGAAAAGATGCCTTTGATACTAGAAATAGCAATGCTTTAAATAAGAAATTAAAGTTGGTTATAACCCACTTGCATAAAATTAAGTATAAAAATTGGATGTTGAGAGGAAATTCATGATAAACTCCATAGATTTCAGAAAGCATTCTTTTCAATATTCACAAAAATGAAAAGACTGGAATATATAGGCCAACTCAGAAAATAATAACCATTTACAGATCTCAAGTTTTTAATTTTATTTTTGCAAAATTCATATATCTTTGTTTGATTTTCCTTTTCTGTCTGCTCAATATAAATAATTCAAACTATACAGAGTTCTTAGAGTGGAAAGTAAGAGGTAACCATGATTTCATGCTCCACAAACTTGAGAAACAAACATCAATAAATCTTTTTTTTTTTTTTCAACTAATGAGTAGAGATTCCACTTGTTAGTCTTAAATGGAGTCCAGCATCTACCACAAGGAGCTGGCTCTAGGATGCCCAGGATTCATAATGACTAAGTAGTTTCAATTGCGACCAGTCCATGATCTGAAGACAGTGTGAAGTCTACTTAGTACTGCGGTTGTTTTTCTATCATGAGACAGTACTTTTGAGGTCTGTGTTTTCATTATGTGGACAGGGGAAGCCAGTTTTTGTGTGAAATTATCAGTAGTATGTGTTTCTTCTTGGCCTTTTGCAAACTTTGCTAACAAAAATAAACTTTGTTCCCAGACCCATGCCAGGGAATTTAGTCAGAGAATGTAGTAGTTTTCTAAAACTGCCCTAACAAGTAAGAGTCCCAGGATATGCCACCGTCAATCTCCCTTTTAGTGTATGAATTATTTTGAGCTATAACCCATTGATAACCTAAAGACTCAAGAAAAGCTCTATAAACAGGGTACATATTTTTCTTTCATATATTTATAAAGAAAACTTTTATTAGTAAAAAAAATCTCCTGTACCAGGACAAGATGAATTCATAACTGTTAATCAACTAAGGAGGCATTAACTTAAGTCTGTTACACCAAGCTTACAGAGAAATTGTATTTACTGTAATTTTCCTGGTTGTCTTGACTTTTATATCTATTCCCCAATTTTCTGTTTATTCTAGAATTTTTCTTTGTTTTCCCTCCCTGGTAGTACAATCAAAAGAAGGTCAAACACAGGAGAACAAGTGAAGGCCATGTGTTCAGACATTGCTCTAGTATAGCCATTCACTATCACTTGTGCCTGGTTAAGATATAAAAGCAGCCAGGTGAGTATAAATGTTTTATACTAAAAAATACAAAAGACTTAAATGGGCCCTGATTTGTGGTTGTTGGCACAGATAAGCTGAAGAGGGGTAACCAGAATTAAAAGTCTTCCAGTTTTGATTCAGACAGCATCTATTTGGCTTCATGTATACTGTCTCAGGTTGCAATTAGATATAACAATTAGAGAAACTGATAGTTATTGATTTAGTTTTGGTTCTTTTAGGTTAATTGATGTAGCAGTTGTAATTTAGCTTTTGGACTAGTTGTTACAGAACTTGAAGTTCAGATTTCTATGTTTATAGTCTGACCATTGCTCATCTGTATAATCAGTCCTGCAAAATCACTGTAAATTCAGTATCTTCAATAATATATTCTGTTACAGTTTTGTAGTTAAGAAGACCTCTAATGGTCTAATGGTTTCACGGGACTTTCAAAGTCCGCATCCCTCTCTAAAGGCCTGAGGGGAGAAACTGTTTCCCACTCACTGAGGGTGCTGGTAGAACTTAAGCCACTTGAGCTTATAAAACCAAGGTACTCATTTTCTAGCTGACCTGCAAGCTGGGAACCATTAGTTGCTTCTGGAATTTGCCCAGCTCTTAGTAACTTTCTTTCATCTTCAAAGCCAGCAAAAAACGTCTTCCTATCCTTTAAGCTATTATGTCACCAATAGGAACTGATACAAATGTGAAGGGGTATTTTGAGTTTGTCAAGAACCCATCCTTGGGTACAATACTGGTGGGATGAGGTGAGACAACGTTCCCAGCAGGGGAAAAAAGCCCAAATGCAAGTGAGAGCAGGTGGGATTTGGAATGAAGAGCTGGTATTATCCCTGGAATCCAAAGTAGGAGTGGCTGAAAACAACTGCAGTGATCATTATGAGAAAAAATACATTCACATTGTCTTGCTAAAAATTTAGGATGCTTTTCATCCTGTGCAAAATTAACTCCCATAGCAAGTGTTCATATGTAGACAACAAGCAGATTTTGGAACATTTAAGCTATAGAATCACTTAAAGATAAATTGAAATTATGTTCCTGTCATTCACTAGCTCAACAACCTTGGCCAATTTACTTAACTTCATAAATCTCCATTTTCTCTTGCATGCAGCATAGAGACAGCCACACTTGTGCATATGCTGCAAGCATTAAATGGAAACACACATTTTCATTTTTAAGACAAAACTCAAAAATATTGGCAATAATTTTTTATACTTAAAATACATCAGTTTCATGTATAAATATCTAGAGAGATTAACTAATTCACTGGCTCCTCACTCCCAGGAAGGACACAAGCTGCACTGTCACTCCACTGGCATGTCAGTATAATCATCAATTTAACAACTGGCTAAGGTCACATTTCAATTCGCACTAGGAGCATTTAAGTCATGCTTAAAGTATTGTCATCAATCAGTGCAAGGGGCCACTTACCCATGCTGAATGAGATGCGTACCACGGAACCAACTTCAAATCACAATGGGTTATTTGTTTACTGAATACCTAGCTAGTATTCATAATGAAGTAAATTGTTTCCTCCAATTGGCTATTAATATCACATATCAACTTACTCAGAATGGTGGTTTTTAGTTCCATGGCCCTCGGAAAACCAGCAGAATTAGAGTAAGTGGCAATAGCTTGTGTATCTCATGGACAATATATCGCTGCTAGTTTTCACAATCTGCTTGAACTTTGATAAATTTTCCTGACAGCATCATTTTTTTCACATGAAAAAGAAATAAGATATTAAATAAATTATAGTTTACCTTCAGAAAAAATACTCAGAGTAGAAGCATGACTTTAAAAAAATAAATACTTGGAATATTGTTACAGTATTTCATTTTTCATTTCTTAGACCAGCCCTGTGGGATTTAATGCTCAGTCAGTTAGTGTAAATGATGACTAACAGTAGCCCAAACAGAAACATTTCTGTGGCAATTCCTGAAATATGTATTTGCACATTTCTTTAGCCTAAAAGACATCTAGTCAATGTATAGCTAATGTACTGCCAAAAAACCCCAGCAATATATATTCATATATATTCTCATATTACCCTAACAAAAGACAATGGGTGTAAAATCCTTAGCATATCACTTAGTAAACACAAAATATGCAAGTGATTTTTAGGTAATTTTATCACAACAGTCAGCATCAGAATTTGTATGGTAATTTTTCATCATTCATAATCATTTCTTCTGTTTGAAGATAGTTAACTGCTCAGCTACAAACTGTGGGAGACTAAAACCAGGTCACCCTGAGTAGGCAGAAAAGAAAGTAATCTCAGGGGGGGTTACCGGAGTGAGGACAGAACAGGGCACTGTGGTGCACATGCTCCATATGTGCAAATATGTGCACGCTGCTCTTTTATTAGGAAGCATCACTGTCCATGTGGAATGAGGGTGATGGGGAAGCTATCCTCCTTGCTGTTAGTCCATGAGCTCTGAGTCTGCCTTTGTGATGTCGATAAAGTCAGAATATGGCCCTGATGCTAGTGGCAACTTCTTCCATCTCATGTACTCGTCGAATGCACAACTTGAACACTATTTCCAGGTGCAGTGGGCCTTTGTCCACTTACACTGTGTTATAGACATTCCAACTCCCTTGCAGTGCACAAGGGTTTGAATTTTTTTTTTTTTGCTTATCATGAAGGTGCCTAATAAGTACTCTTTATACTCCGTGATTGATTTGCCTACTAAGTGTCGGTTAAATAACTTTTTGAAGATTTTACTGGCCTAAGTGGATGCAATTAAACACATTATCTTTTTACCAGTACTATACAAAATATACTTGTAGATTTTAAATTGCAGATTTCCTCCTGCTTTTATCTCAGTTTCAGGGTTTTTTATGTTGGAATGCAGTACAATTGCATTAAAACCATTGCTTTTCATTTACTAAAATGTCATGTACTTCTATGAGTTTCTCATGGATAGATACTATATATTACTAAAATTATACAATATATGTATAATGAAGAGCATGGATAGACTCATGAGTTTCATATTGGTTAAACTATATGTTTATAATTATCTCTGATAATTATTAAATATAAACTAATTTATTCTTTTTGTGGATGGAAAGTAGGCCTTTAAAAATTCTACATGCGTGTGACATCACTAAGCAAACCCCTCATTCCCTTGCTACTTTCAAATACCTTATCTACAAGTAAATCAAAACGTAACATTCTTCAGATTTTTAAAGGATTGACTGAGACAATACATTAAACATTTTGTTTTCAAAGTTAATTCAATATAATTTACTCTTTTAACTAATTTTACTAATATTTTTCAGAGAAATTAAGACATATTACCTTTTTCAAAATGAAAACATCAGATGGAAACAAGACACAACAATAATAGATTGAGCCCAACAGTGAATGAAATATCTTGTGTATGTTAACCTGATCACTCCATATTAATCCTTTAAAAATGACAGCAAAGCAAATATTATATTCCTGGTTTACTATATTACTTTATAGATATTTTTTCCTTGATTCAGACAGTTTTCTATACAAAACTTTGAATTATGTGTTCTCATTCATTACGCAAAAATAAAAATGTTGAATGATTTGTACTCATATCTAGAAGTTTCAGAGAGTAGTAGCTCATAAATACAAATACACAAAGTCCTAAACATTAATAAAATTAGAACATTATTTTGTAAAAAATAGATATAACAATAAAACAAATATTAATCTTGACTAATTAAAAGGTCATATAATAAAATATTTTCATCTCTAGGTTAATAGTTTGAATGTGATATTTAATCTTGCCTTAGAAACTGGTGCTGTACAGCAAATTAAAAATCAGCATTGTAGTCAGAAAGCGATGACTGATATCTTTGCTATGTCACTTGCTGGCTAAGTAAATATGAAGCACTCACTTAACTTTCCTGGAAAAGTGTTTGGATAGTTGAAAAATGTGTTTATAGCTTACTTCTAATAGTACTGTGGTAAAAATTAGTGTGTAATGTATATAAGCATCTGAATTATTGCAGCTATGAGAATAGGTCAGGAGAATCTCAAAAAAAAAAAGACTGCCTAGAAGAAAATTCTTATAGACACCAACATTTTACTGAGACATTGAGAAAAAAGTCTTGAAAGAAGGTACAAGTAAAATGGTCTAAATTCACATGTTGCTATAGAATATAGAAGCCAGTGAATGAGTCGTACTCAGTAAGAAAACATTCCTTAGTGTAAAATGCGACTGAGAAGTCAAGTAAGATAGTAAATAAAATGCCTCATTGTATTTACGAATGAACAGATTATTAGTGACATCTTAAAAAGCAGCTCAGTAATTCCTAGAAGAGGAAGGTAGACAGCATAAATTAGCCTATGAATAAAAGACAAGAAGCAGAAAGCAAATGCAAACAGCTCTTATAAGCCCTTGACTGTCAAATGGAGGGAAAAGTAGGAGGAAGAATTAGAGCAAGATGAGATTAAAGGGCTGTTATATTTACTTGTTTTGATAAAGTGAAAAAATCAAACATGATTAAATAGTAGCAGGGTGACTCTAATAGAGATTGAAAATATAATAATTCTGAGACAATGTATCTTATTGGATGGAATGAGATCTAGATGTGACCCTCAGGAATCAGCCCAACACAGGACAAAGTAAAGGCACGAACAGTCCAGGATTAGAGTAGACCTAAACCACCTGTGTGTGTATGGGGGTGGGGAGGTGAACGTATGTAAATGTGTATGTAAGTGCGCAAGTGCAGATGCATGCGTGTGTGTTCAGACCTTCAAAATTTATTAATATTTAATTTTCTCTGAGAAAAGGTCATATATGGAAAGTATGTGGTTATGCTGAAATTATCTCTTTAGATACTACGTGCAAATTAAGATTTCAATGTATGACATCTAAGCCTAGAGTTATTTTTCATTCTATTTTTCAATGCAATTATTCTTTTCCTTGGGGTGAGATACGGAAGGAGAAGTAAAACGACGATGGTGCAATATACGTGGGTACCAGTTCTCCAAGCTGACTGGAACCACTATGTATTCCGAACACAGAATAATATGATTATTATGGGGAAGGAACACACGCACAAACAATAGCTAAAGTTTAATGAATAAAAGAGTAAATAAAACCAGAGATGGGAGCAAAAAAAAATATTACATACAGCAATGTTTGTAGATCTGTATTTGCATGTATAGTCCTCCTCAGCCAATGTCTACACCTGCACATGCGTACCACTGCTATGGTTTGGATCTGGAATGTCCCCAACAGCCTTATATATTTTGGAGTAGTGGTGTAACTGTGGAACCTTGTGCTGTGGGATGTGAGGCCTGGCTGGATGGCATAGATGCTTGGGTCTTGATCTAGAGGTATTCAGTCAATTTATTGAGACTGTGGGACACCCAGCAGGGCAGAGCTTTCAGGTGTCTGTTACTGACTTGTGGGCCCAAGTAGTAAAGGGGGGGACACACATCTTGGGTACGGGTGGTCCAACTGGCAGCGTGAACTAAGTAAAGGAAAGTAAAGGAAGGAAGAAGAAATAGTGTTATAGATTCATCTTGGAACAGCCCAAGCCTAGCCTCGACTTAATCTCTATTTGTTCTTGTCTCAGTCTGCTTTCTGTCTGATGCTGTGACCAACTCTCCAGCCTCTGACATGAGCTTCCCCTATTGCTAGCTGTCCATGAATGTAATGTGTGAGACCTTTTGAAACTGTGTGCTAAAATAAATCTTTCCTCTCTTAAATATGGATTTCAAGGGTTTTGCCCCAATGAATATGTAACTATGACAGCTACTTAACTAGTACTTAGCGTACTCTATTGCTGCTATCTTTACATCACCATAATTCTCAATTTTTTCAATGAACTAGTATAGTACATGTAAAGATATTTCTTCGCAACAGAATATGTTAAACTTCATATTATGTGTACTTTGAATACCTACAGAGCACTATAAGAAATGAAAGATGATCAAGTTTGATGTATGAGTAAGGCAGTGAATTAACCATCTATAAATGACAAAAAAAAATTCTCTCCTTGTAATAAAGGCTTGAACGAAGTTCAGTTTACTGATAGGAAACAATATTAAATAAAACAATGGAAAGTATAAAGAAAATCTTACATATTGTATTGCCCAGAATAGCACTTGCTTTCCTCTCAGTGGTAATACTCTTCTTTCATAATTTTACAATAGCCTGTGTCTAAAACTTGTAAATTAACCTGGTTTGCAAGGTATAAATATAGGTTAAATAGGACAGACTCATTAACATAGTATCAAATGAGTTCATGTGAGCCATTTTAAAGTTGTGTCCTAGCTTTTAGTACCTACATATTGATTTCAGATAATTTAGAGCATTTGATAATTGCATGTACCAATGTCTATGCTAACAATAATTGCTGAGTAATATAATTCAAAATGCTTATAAAATCTGACTCAGCCACAGTGCCAGCTATTAAGGCCAACTTAAACAAAGCACACTTCATTTTTATTGCTACCAGCCATGGAAGGCATTAGGTTTTATTAGTTTCCAAATGGACACATCAATATTTATTTCAAAAAGATTCACTATTGCCAAGCACCTCTTTGGAGGGGACACCAGAAACAAGGAAATTGAAGATTTTACTGCTCAGAATATCTTTTTCCAATCATTTTATTGGTACTAAATTTTTGTTTCATTATTTAAAAACATATCAATAAAATAGAAATTGTGAAAGGTATAGATAAGCTATTGTGGGACAAGCTACCAAACCAATAAACCTGGTTGAGAGTGCATAGACAGAAGGATTATTACTACTTTTATAGTAAATAGTATTTTGAACAGGTAATAAAACTTTCTTTAAGAAGACAGCTTTACATGCAACTTAAATTTTATCTTGGGCAATAGCTTTGTTCATCTTTTGTTGCAAGAACACATAGAAGTCAAGGTCTGATCCTCTTGACACAGCCAAATCTGTAGGTTCAGAAAGCCTGTTGTGTAACTTTATGTAAGTGAAGGCTTTAAATCTCAGTTTACTCATCTGTACACAGATATAAAATATATCTATCCCTTTGTGTTCTTTTAGATGACAAATATTAAAATGCATTTAAAATCTCAGCACAGAGTCTGGCATTACAATTAGTATTAGCTCTTCTGGGGATAGAAAATGATTTAATGAAAATAACTTTTCCATATCACCCTTGGTGGAATAAATTAACTGACAGCTTTAAATTTTAAAATAAAATGAAAACCAATGGTTATACTATTAGAAATAAATTGTATGCGGCTTAATACAAGAAAATATCTCTTAAATATCATTTCCCCCATTTTATGGATATGTAAAAGTGCAAAATCTAAGGTTTACAATGAATTTGAGTATTTTGTGAATATATGTATCTTGTCAAGGTGACAAGGACTTTTCTGGTCTCCTCTTGTCCCTCCCCCTACCCACCCTTTTATACAGTTTTGTTTGAGTAAGCAAGTTTGGGGACTCAAAATGTTTATGATCTAATAAAGGAAGTAAGAGACACTCAAAAAAGCAAATCAACTCAAAAGACAACTATAAGTCACTTCTTCTGAGACTCCTTCAGATGCTTGAGTATTTTCATCTTGCCTAGATTTATTCTTATTATAAGAAACTTCATACAGTCAAGTACTCTTTGGTATTACTATTGTTTTTGGTATCTCTTTAGAACTTAAACTCAACATGGATACCTTCATTCTGTTGAAATTATTCTCAAATGTACAATCATGCCAGGTCAATGCTATCCTTGAAAAACAACAAACCTACTTTTATTTCAAATACTCTTTTGCCATATTATTTAGCTATAGACTCAAAAAAAAATATCGAGGCTCTGCTTTGCTGCTCTTCCTCTTTTCACTGCCAGCTTTCTTGAAAGGGCATCCTACACCTGCATCCTACAGAGTTTTATACCAACTAGAAGTTTAGCTTTTGTAATATGGTTTCTTTCCTATCCACTTGCTTGAAACTGTACCCACAAAGGTCACCAACTGCTTGGACAAGATTACAAAATCCAATATCCTTTTTTGCTTCTGACTCTGTTCTGTCTGATGTTCTGAACCACTATTTTCCTCCTAAGCCATTGTTTCCTTGGCTTCTCCAACACTGTGTCTTTAATCTCATGTTTATAGCAAATAATGCACTGATGCTTTCCTGCATCCTGGGGAGGATGTTGAAAACATGAGGGTGAGCATGAAAGGCCTGCTCCTTGACCACAGAAAAAGAAACACGAGCATCAGAACAGAAGATGTGTGCAAAGATTTCAGGCACACCAAGAGTTTGAGGGAAAGAAACACTTCATAAATGATACCTCAAAATAAATTGGCCATTATTAGTGCGAAGTTTGTACTTTTTCCCTAAAGCTTCTATAAAAAGTGGCATGTGCGGTGTGGCTCAAAGCACAGAACTTTATATCTTCATTCTTTTGGAGGGTAGATGGAATCCAGGTGTCAACACCATCACACTGTTTCTAAAGGATGTATGGAAGGATCCTGTGCTGTTTTCTCTAGCTTCCAGGGTTAGTGAAAACCATTGGAACTCCCAGCCTTATAGATTCCTCACCTCAGCCTGGGCCTCCGTCACCCGCTGACTGTTCCCTCCATGTGTATTTTCACACTGTCTTCATCTTCCCTCATCATCACTCTTTCCAGTCATATTGAAGTAGGGGCCATTCTAATGATTTTACCTTAAATTGATTATAAATCTGCAAATAGTCTATTTCAAATAAAGTGTCATTCACAATCACTGCAGGTGCCATTTACCTCATTTTAAGAGAGCGCACAATTGAATCTACTAGAGGTCCTCTGAGAATGTGATAAGTAAAATAAGGAGCAGTCACACAGTGCTCAAGAGGAAGAAACACATGTAATCCATTTAGAAACTCACTTTGTAGTGTGTTTTCTCATTGTATTTTTGGAGGTAGGAAAAATAATTTTGAAAAGGATTAGAAATTATACAAGATCCAGATAATTTATGGAATTAAGAGTTTGAGTGTTACTATGAAGGCAATAGGCTCATCCATGAGTTCCTTGATGCAATGTAACATAAGAATAATATGCACGTCTTTGAATCCCAATACTAGATGACTCAATAGAAGAGGTGGGAAATTCTGTATGTACTCAAGGCATATACACCAAAAGTTGACTGTGATTAGATAAGAAAAGTCAAGCAATCTTTAGGAACAGCTCTGTGCTGTTTTCAAAAAATGAATCATGGTGATATTATTTGTTGTGATAAAGGTAGTGGAGGAGACAGAGATGCAATAGGACAGAAAACAATACAATGTGCTGTTGCTTTCAGCGTATTAGGTTAGATAACTGTGTAAAATATTGATATGCAGGTAATGATGCCAGATATATATTTGTTATTTCTATATTTACATCTTAGAAAATATATACATTTGGAAGGTACAAATGTGGGAAATACCAGAACAAAGTAATATTACTGTTAAGAAAACTGGCAAGTTTAGACCATAAAATGACCCAAAGAATGTTAATGTTTGTAGAGAGTGCATAGTAGGAGAATTCAGAAACAGTATAGAAACCAAATCTGAAAAGGGGAGGCAGGGGCTGATCGTGAAAGATGTTTTAAAACCAATCTAAGCATTAATTCTGTCAAATGCTACAAAGAAACGTAGTTAGATGCATTAATAGCATTTAGCGATATAGTAATTCTAGATCATTTTGAACAATTCTACTTTTGTTTAAAAGTAGAATTCAGGGGATGAAGGCACAGCATAGCTCAGTGGTGAAAGTGCTAGCCTAGAAAGCGGAAAGCCCTGCGTTCTGTTCCCCAGCACCTTATGGTGAGCATGGGCGTGCATAACTGTACTCCCAGCACTGAGAAGGCTGAGGCAGGAGGATTATTTGAGTTTAACGCCAGCCTGGGCTGCATAGCACAGTCAACTCAGGGACCAGCCTGTGCTACAGAGCAAGACCCTGTCTCCAAAAAAAAAAAAAAATCCTTGTTTACAAGGATTAATTGGAAGGTAAAGTGGAGGCAATGTGAAAATGAAAAAAAAAATTGCTGGAAAGGAAGTAAAAGTAATGCAGCAATAGTTGAGACTGAGAAGCAGACAAGACATCGTTTCACTGTTTCTCATGAGACGTTCTGAAGAATATCTCTTTGCTGATGGGAATGATTTGAAAGATTAAGGAGGAAAAAGACACTGAAGACAGTCATTTGGAAAAAAGGTGAATCAGTGACAAGGTACTAAGAACAGGACTCAAGGAACTACGTTCTAGAGGAAAAGAGAAAGTTCTTTCATTGAAAGGATAAACTGGCCAACATACAACCAACGAGCTCTGGTTACTACTGGAAGCGCAGGCGCTCAAGGTCCTCTGCATCTAGCACACGGGTGTGGATACAATGTCATTGGTGAGAGTAAGCACACTAGGGCATTTACGCAAGAGAAGCAATGAAGGAATAGCAGTTTGGAGAAAGATAAATATATTATTTTATGACACTGCTCAATTTTTTATTCTATTTTTATCCCTCTTCTTTCTTCTATGCATTAATGTAATATACGTCTTGGTGTCACAAATCATCCACACCTCTCTTTCTTTGGGAACCTTATCTATCTCCTTGGAGTGTCAAATATTTCCCACCATTAATTTTGTGAGAAAAATAAAAAAAGAAAATTGACTCACCTTCATAGCCCAGTATCGAGTAACTGATTAATCTTTCCATTCTATATTGTCTTTGTAGCTTTTTGAAAAAACGTCTGACAGTAAGTTTTCTCACAATATTACTTCCCCTTCCAAACTTCAGTTTCTGCTAATGCCATCCTCATACTTTCGATGTTTCAGTGTGTTCTTCGGAAGTGTCATGGATGTTATGCTTCTCCTTTTCTACCTTAAAGGAGCATGATGCATGGAGTCCTACGTACACACAGATGCTCTCCTACATTCATAAACTGATCACAGCTGAGTAAGTTTATTTACTTTCTACTGTAGGATAGCAAAATGCTCCCAAATAATCCCTTAATTCTTTACTGTTAACTGTTTCAAACATATTTTTTTAAAACACTCAATATTTAAAAACTAATATATGGAAATGTATTCATGTTTACAAATAGTCAAGCAAATGTAAGTCAGAACAATGATAATAGATTGGTTCACAAAAGGCAAAAGAAAAGACAAATTTTAGTCAAGTTACTCTTAACTATATACTAGTAAGAGAAAAAAATTATAGAGAATCCATTTGTTTTCAATGTATTTGTATGTACCCAGAGAAATGAAGGAAAAAATAGAAAAAAAGTTTATTAAAAAATCTTTCGACTCTTCACTTTTGTTCAGTTTATATTTCTGGATAAATGAATATCTCTTCCCATAAAAGTTACTATTAATTATCTGATATCCTACATCAGGTGATATTTTATAAATTTTGTTTTATGGGAAAATACTTTAAATTGAAGTCTTTCAGATGCTATTTAATAGAAACAAAACAATACATAATAAACTGTAATATATTTTATCTTTATATTTTGTTTCAATTTACAAATATTTCTCTCTTTACATATTTTTTCTTTGAAATGAAAGCATTCAACATTCTCTTTTCTCTTCTACGAACTACAGATGGCATCATTTTTAATGTATAATCACCCTATTGTATAATTACACTCCAGAGCTTCTTACTCCAATCTAACTCAGGACAGGCTTGCAACTTGCAGTATGTCGATGTGCTTGCCCCAAGTCCAGACATGAAGAGAAACTGCATACAGCTGTCCTCTTTCTTTAAATCTCATACGGGCACCTTACCAAACTTGGCCAGGCTTCAGGGAGAAACCCTACTGGAGTAGCTATGGCTCCCCAGTAACACCCAGAAGCACACATACTTCACTGGACACAGAATCATGAGAGAGGCCACAAGAGAAGAAATCGTTATTTTAAGCCATACAGTTGTCAACGTGGTTAGTTATATAGAAATAGCGAAGAGAAACAAGGTCATATGAAAATAGTATGCTGATTATATAAATAACAGAAAAAACAGGATGGGACTTGGAATATCAGGTTTTCTTTTAATATAAATTATCCTAGAAATATTTTTATAATAAGAAAACAAGAAAGTGTGTTTTCTACTAGATTTAAATGTTGATCATTTTCCTAGTATGCAAGGACAAAATCAGGAGGCAGGCAGACCTGATATGTATGTATGTATGTGTGTGTGTGTGTGTGTGTGTGTGTGTGTGTGTATAGAATACATAGGGTGTGTGAAATTGAGCAACATTAATACTAATCCTATCAGCACTATTTCTATAATTTAACTTTTAAAATATCTACCTCATAGAAGTATTTTAAATATTGCATAAAATAAATCAACAAAATATTTGGAGTACAATGTTATCCATAAATTTTCAGTGTGCTCCCACTAAAATTTACGTTTTATGAAGGAATTATCTCTCTAGTTCCCCAACTCCTAGAAGAGTTCATGCACATTAGATGTTCTTTTTTATTGTTGTTCAATTAATAAACAGTTGAATGAGTGAATGGAGGGAGAAAGAAATTATAAAGGTGGAAAGAAGAAATTATACAGGTGAATTTCTAATTGACTCAATGGCCCTGCCAGTATTTGCCATTATGATAAAATTGACTTGATACATGTTATGGATAGAATGGATGACAAAGAGCTAGATAATGGGACACTGAAGACAGCCCCACAAGTTTTTTTCATTGGTCTTTTGGCTTTTTCTTCTTCCTTCCATTGGATGGTATAGTGTAACTTATTTTCTTGAATTTGAGTTCGCTTGCTTAACCATCTGAATATAGCACAAGTATTATAGTTTATAAATCTGAGGTAAGGTTATAAGAAGCCTTGTGAATTCTTCTGAGTCATCTGCAAAATTCTGTCCAATGGTACTGAGTTTCAACGTCAGAAAATTTAAGTGCCCTGAAATTGTCATAATTAGAGAAAACATGGTGTCCACCCAGATGAACAACCTCAAATGAACGCGAACTTCAGTTATCACTGCAAAATCACCATATAAATGACTGAAATTTCTTAAATCTCTTTCTAGCAAGCCATTTGCCAGCTAATTGCAATGAGTAATGCAATTAACATCGTTTGGAACAGAAAAACCTCTCAACATAGCACTATCCAGATTCCTGACCTTCCCAAATTACAACATAATAAGGCATTCACTACTTAGCTACAGTTTCTAGGTAACTGATTATGCACTAGGAGACACCACTAAAAAGAAGAGGTGGAAAAAGATTCTAGTGATAATAACTGGCTCAACACTTAGGAGATAACTGAATAATTAAAACAAAATTTTTAATGTACTCAAAAGCTACAATAATTTAGAGACATATCCATGTTTCCCAAAAGAGTTCTTTGGAGTCAAAGAAGAAGGTATTAAGGACACGCATTCTGAATATTTAATTTAAGATCCCTAACTTTAGGCATCCTATCATCAAAAGTCATTGACTGGTAACTAAGTTACAAACAGGGCTTACAATTTTGCCAGAACTTGGAGTTCCCAATAGGCCACTTAGAGCCATCATTTTACAGGATATTTGCACCCATAGGGATTTGAATGAGTTACATGAGGGACCTAGGGGTTAATCAATATTTTAAAAGGGCCTAGAAGCTGTAATCACTAAATCAGTTAACCAAACTGAAGTCTGAGTTGAGTGAATTACCATGTGGCTTGAGACTATCTCTTCCCTAATTAAGAAAATTGTTCTTGGATGTAACTTTAAGCCAATTGTTTTCTTCCTTTTATTTGAGAAGGATATAGGGAGAAAAAAATCTTTAGATTTCTGTCATGAGTTTAAAAATATATGTGTTCAAGATGATTACTGAAAAGCATAAGGGACAGATGGTAATTGGCTAAATAAGCCAACAATTGCAAAAACAAATTGCCTAGCAAAGGCCAATGTAAACTGGTTATGAGCTGCAGAAAGTTCACAGGAAATGTGATTGCTCTCTTTTTCACGGAAAATATATTAATTCTAGGCTAAAAGTTGTGTGTATCTGAGGAAATTGGTGTAGGCTGCAACAACACAATTATCTAGTCATCTAATTCTCCTGTTCTTTATTTCAAAATGTGTGTGCTATCTATGTCTTCATTTGCGTATACTGAAATCAAAAATGCTTCCCTAATCTTTCTTATTAATGCTTTCTATTGGAAACAAAGAGACATACAAATACATCAAATCAAATCAAATATCTTCATGACATAAATGCACAGGGAAGAAACTGGTCAGGGAACAAAACTACATGATAAAAAATGTGACATGCAGAGATATTTTATGGAGTTGAATATACTCCCCCTACAGATGATATCATATTTTTCTCTATCCTTTCTTTTAGCACATAAAAGGTCAAACATCTTATGATTGGTCCGGGTTATTTTTAATCTCTGTGTCAAAATGGCAGGAAGGTTAAAAGCTACCTAGAGAATGAGGAAATGACTATTAAAAAGAGAAGGAAAGTTTTTAACCTTTTCTAAATAATTCAATGGGGCCTTCATGTATTCTGCAAGAAAAGCAGTTGAAATATTTTATTTGAAGCACAGAAAATACCATAAATGTAATTAATACACACAAGATATCAAATTTTCAAAAATGTACAGTAGTTATCACCTTTAGGGGTTTTCACATAACATTTAAAGGGGAGAAGTTGGAAGCAAGTTCTCAAGTGATAAATCTGCATCATCTCAAGGTTTAGAATCGATGGCAGGGTCTGGAGGAATGGCTCAGCAGTTAAAGCACTTGCCTAGCAAACACTAAGTCAAGCGCTAAGTACCTGGGTTTAATTCCCCAGCACCGTATAAGCTGGGAGTGGTGGTGCAGTGCACACCTATAATCCCAGCACTCAGGATGCTGAGGAAGGAGGATTGCTTTGTGTCCAAGGCCAGAGTGGGCTACACAAATGAATTTAGGGCCAGCCTGGGTTACAGAGCAAGATCCTGTCTCAAGAAAAAAATAAAAGAGGACAGAATTTACTGACTCAACTCATTTGAATTTCCTTTCTTTTATGTATTTGTAAAAGTATACGTATTTAGACTTATAGTACAAAAATAATTAAAAGCATGTTTAAATAATAACATTAAAAAGTCTAAAATTTAATTTAGCTTATTCTTCTATTTCCCTTACTTGATTTACACAGCACTTTTGGTCTTACTGTTGTATTTTAACCAAAAAGAAGGAAAAAAAAACCTATAGGTGAGTAGGTGACTACTATCACTGAATATACTATTTTAAAGTAAAAACTAAAGATGTTTATATAATTTCTTATTGACTTTCTGCTATATGCATGGAAAATTTCGCTTTCTGTACATTGCCTACATTATCTCTAAAGTTTTACAATAAAACTACATGTGAGTTTGAGATTAAACCAGACACAAATCTGACTCGCTAGGTCTCTATAAAGCATTTTGCCATATGTTGCAATACAATAATACTAATTATTTTAATAAAATTTCATAGTTCACTCAACAACTACTTATTGAATGTCTTGGGTAAATGATTTTTTAGAAGTAACAAATAATGTTTTCATGCCCATTAATATTTCAGAGAGTCTAACAATCCACAAGTTAATTACAACTGTAATTAACTTGAAGGCAAACAGTACTCAACATTGAAAAGAAGGTTCGCATTCTTTTCCATGTGGTCTGCTCAGAGCCATGTGGGGAAGCTGACATTTGAGCTGCGCCCTAAGCAGCCAAGTCACTGGCCACGTGAAAAGGAAAAAAGGCACATTGTAGACAGACAAGCGGTGGTAGGAGACACGGCTGAAAAGGTCGCCCTGTGCTGGGAGCTAAGAGAAATTCAGTGAGGCAGACGGCTGGGTGGCGACGAGGCGTGACTGAACAGCAAGTTCACATGGCAACAATACAGGAGAAAATGCAGCAACTTGTAGAAATGGAAGGTGTTTTTCTTTTATTCCCCATGATATGAGAAATCACTAATATTACTTAAGGCAATTGTATTCTGTGATCTCATTTATACTTGTAAAATATTTTATTTGCCTTATGTAGTGAGTAAATTGGTGAAAGACGGAAATAAATTCAGGGTTATCTTTAAGGAACTAGTGTGAAAAAACAAGAAAAAAATGATGGTGGAATGAAATAAGATGACTGCGGGTGGCATAGCAAGAGCACTGGATTGAAATATTGGCAAGGTTTCTAACGGATTTTGCTGTCAGAGTTGATAGATGGAACAGGGAATAGTGGTGGAAAGTGAGACACCGAAGGCGATGTCAAAGAAAAATGAACGGTGAGCCCACTTAATTAGCTGGTTTAATTACAAGTGGCACAATTGTGGGGCACATGAAGATTTCTCTTTGGTCACATAAAGTGTGAGATCTTTGGTTGGTGACATCAAGTTAGGCAGTACAATCTGTGTCAGGAGCAGAGAGAAACATGTGTCTGTACAGGACAAGGAAGCCAGATTCAGCATTACTGATTTCAGTCCAGTAAATCCTTATGGAAATTTTCCATCGTGCAAGATACTATTTAGGGGATTTGATTCCACTTCCAGGCAGTTGAGGTAGATAAGATTATTGAGAAGTGAAAAATATTTGCAATTAGTCAACTATGAACATGCTGGAACATGAGTCGTAATAACAATTATTCACTATGGAAGTATATTCTACCTGAATTTGGAAGGAAGGAAATGTATTCTGATGGGAGAGAAGTAAATAGAGGAAAGGGGGATGTGGATGTTCCATCTGAAGGAGCAGAAGCAATGGAATGGGATAAATAACTTTCAATCAATTGTATCCATCAGTACCTAACATAGGCACTAATATTGTGGACTAAGGCTGATATTCACAAGGAGTTTGGGGTTTAATGAAATAGACTGAAATTCACTTACCAGTTTATGAGAAGTGTAATCACTGTCAAAAATATTCAAGGTAGTGTGAGTGTAGCATAGGGAGAGTTAGGACAATTAATTGCTCGGCTACCGATCACAATTCTGAGAAAAGTACTGTCCCTGCTAAAAACTGCAGAGTGCCTGAATTTTATTTAGGCAGAGAAGAAAATAATTTCATGACACAAATTTAGTTGCAATTGGGCAGATAAATGGGAAAAGAAATTGAATGTGGGAATCTTATGTCCAGAGACAAAGGTACAGCTGCAATGAACAACAATGAAGTGGCGTGGATGAACCAAAATGATCCCTACATTTACCCAAAAGCTGGAAATAACAAAGACTTGCTGATTGACTCTGGGTAGAGAGGAAGGTGTGACCATCATGTAACATTACGTAGGTATTTGGATTGGATTAACTGAATAAATTATAAGGATATTTACTGAAATGTGTAAAAAAGAAGACAAAGAAGTAGTTTTGCAGCAGGGCATAGGAAAGGTGATAGGTTAGGTTTGGGGCATTTGATATTGTTATGTGTCTGAAATCATTAGGTAAATTTTCACAGTCTATTAATTTACACAGACTGTCACAGATGCATAAAGATGGTTACATATATATAGTTTGACAGCACATTCTTAGCAGTATTATACTATTTCACTGGCAGGCCACCAAAAATACATTTCATTTGAACAGTTCTGAATTACTGTAGGAAGTATTTTCTTTACAATGACCAGTATTATAAACACCTGTTAATGTTCTTTTCCCTACACCAACATAAACCCCATATTTTCTCAGCACTTCTTCTTTCCTCTAGAGGATACTATAAAACTTTCTTTGAAACAGTAATTTGTGATTCACTAGCCCACAGCATTGCTATATGATTCTCATTTAAATCTGCTGCAGGGTAAAAAATATGATTTTGAAAAAACTTCCATATCCAAGACCTATCAGTATTATTACCACATTTTAATTTCCAAATAGAAATACTGCAAGTGGTAAGGTTTATAAATAAAAAGGAAAATTATAAATATTAACCTAAATGAATTATTTCTTCTTTTGGGACACTTTAAAAGAGCTGACCTTAAATGTTCTGTTTTGTGGTTTTTAAATAAAGATGTGCACATTTTCCTCAACATTACTTTCCAAATATTGCTTGCTGTTGGGCAGATCTTTCACTACAGGGAATTTTCAAAACTCAAAGTCATACCTTTAGTTACAGCGCAAAAAGTAGAAATGTGCCAAATTACCCAGAAACAATTTGGATGGCTGGCAAACAGGGCTGCCTGCTGGTTTGTGAACAGTGTAGGTAATTTGCCACTCAACTCTCCTCTATTTGCCTCAATAAATTGTAGGGTACTTAGAACCCCACTATCTGTTATCCATCTGTCTATATTTCTCTGCTCTGTCAGTGTCTAACAGTAGAAAGTCTTCATCTTGTCTCTCTTCCCCCTTGCAGCTGGCAGGGAAGATATAAAAAAAAAGTTGAATTTAGAGATAGTTGGGAATTTACAATTAGTACGTGAAGTAGAACCTCTTAGTCAGCTAGAAGAAGAAAGGTGATAAGCCCAAAATAAAAATAGAAAAGAACATTAAGAAGGAATGCCAAGTAAACGACTTGACAGTCTCACCAGATGACCCAGCAGGGTGAAGAAGCTTCATATTTTCTAATTACCATATTCATAAACACGATATTTACAAAATGTCATCCACAGCAGTTTAGCCTAAATAACGTCAACGCTGCTCACCACACCACTTCAGCACTAGTTTTCCATTTAAGGAGGATGTAATTTTTCCAGGCACATGTAAGTTTAAAGAGGTAGAATTAGGTCTGATTGTTCATTGAATAGGTTAAGTTTGGGAGCACATAAAGCATAGTTTCTATTTGCGTATTTTATTAGGGTGCATAACCTGCACAGTCAAATATAAATGTGCATCCTATCCTATTCAACACACTTCTCATCATTTCTTTATAAAAGAAAATTGTTTCTGTTGTGAAAGAGCACATCCTTAAAATTTTGGAAAAATACATAAGGCATTTGAGAGGCATATTTGACATTACACTTAAAATATTGTGATCTATAAAGTAAACAACTTCACTATGAATAATAGAGATATTTGCAAATAGATTGAGTTGACTGAGAAAAATGTTTTTTCTTGATTGTTCTCTACGAAGCATTCAAAACTACAAAAAAAAAAAAAACCTACAACAAGTAAGTGGCAAAAACACATAGCATAGAGCTTTTCAATCAAGGAAGCTGGGTTTAAATTTTCTTTAACCTCTCACTAGTAATAGAATTCTAAGATATTTAACTCCTGACTCTTGATTGCTTATCTACAGAACAGAAAACATATACATCCATTCCTTAAAGTGTATAAACATTAAAATACAGACTATATATTTTTGTTAAATTCTAAACATTTGAATTATACTTAACTATTCTTGTTTGGAAACAAATAATCAATTGAAAACATAAGAGCAGAAATGGAAACAATAAGATATTAGAATCCACACTGTAGTTTCACTTTTTATATCTCTGGAAAATTTTTTGGTGGTCTCTTTCTACCAATGTTGTCGGTCAATATAAAAATGATCCTTCTATGTCTTGTAGTACCTCACCGTCCCCTTTAGAGTACAATTTATCATATTCTCTTGTACTTTTGGTCACTGCTCACAGAACCTCTGTGGCCAAATGGAAGGAAGTATGGTAGTCTTATTTAACCCTGTCCTGGGAACACAGTAGCCCTTCAAAACACACCCACCATCTGCTATATAAAACTGCAAACCGTCCAAGCACAGAGATTTAACACACTATTCAAGGAATGGCATCACCACTGTCAGCTGCCCACTGGGCACTGAGGGGCGAGGTGGTGCGAGCGACAAAGGTGGCAGTCCCATGGAGCACAGAAGTGGCACCCTATGAAGAAAAAGAGAAGCTAAAAGCGTAACAGAGGTACATGTATACCCATGTTCATAGCAGCACAACTAATGGTAGATAAAATATGAAAGTCACCAAAATACCTATCAACAGACCAATGGAAACACAAACTGTGGTATTTACACACAGTGGGATACTATGGATCTATAAAGTCCAACAGCGTGGAGGCTTTTGTGGTCAAATGGAAGAAACTTGAGAACATCATACTTAGTGAAGTGAGTCAGAAGCAGAAGGTGAAACATCGAATGATGTCTCTGATATGAGAGACCCAGATCACAACTCCCACGGAACTTAAAACGAAAAACAAAGTGAAACAGGGGGGTCGGGTAGGTGAGGAGAGAGGGATGGGTAGGGAGAGGGACAAAAGGACAGTGGCAAAGCCCTTGTCACCTTGACAAGATACATAGGTGCACAAAACGCTAAACTTCATTGTAAACCTTAAATTTTGCATTTATACGTATCAGTAAAATGGAAGGAAAAAAGGATTAGACAACCTAAAAACCATTTAGGAGAGACAGTGTTTCTTACCTCCAGAAAGCATTTTTGAAAGGTTACAACAAGAGCAACATAATTCAAATACAGCTACTAAGATCCATAGACAAAGAGAAAGACAAAAAATCAAAATATTACAGTTAAGATTTTCATATTTGAGGGTTTTAGGAATGGCACAGTGGCAAACGTGCTTGTCTAGCAAGCACAAGGCCATGAGTTCCAGTCCTCAACAACACATAAAAAGCTGGGCATGGTGGTGCACATGTGTAATTCCAGCACTTGGGAGGCTGAGACAGGAGGATTGCCATGAATCCAAGGCTAGCCTGGGTCACTGATTTCAGGACCAGCTTGAGATACAGAGAGAGACTCTGTCTCAAAAATAGATAATAAATTTCATATTTGAATACACATGAGAGTTTTGAGTTTTCTATGATAGAGGTAAAATAGACAAATAAAGCCCTTTATAAAAAAATCTTTCCCTACCCATGATGCATACTAAGTCTTCAGGAGAAAGTATAGTAGTTCTGGCCTTAATTCCTGATATTAATAAAATATAGACATATTTGTACCATGAGTTTTGGGTAATAGATATAGGCAGGATAGTAGTTTTAAAATAAATACAGATTTTTCTGCAGATTATTTTTAAAATTTACATTATATGCTAATCAATATACTAGGACAATGTTAGAGAAAAGAATTCTGAAAATCAGAGAAGCATGCTTATTGAATGTATTTTTCTGTTAGCTTTACTACAAATTTATGGTACAGAAAAAAAAATCAAACCATATATCTCAAGCTAAAGTGTCCATGTGTTGCAGTTTGCTTCATGATAAAAGTGTTGCATCGTCAAATTTTAGAGGAAATGCATTGTAAGTTTTGTTCTACATGTTATTTCAATAAAGCTTTAAATTAAAACTATAAATATTTTAAATATATATGTATTCAAGTTAAAAGAATTATCATTTACCATTTTAGCTATTTTCCTGAAATAATTTCTATGTACACTGGTATAATTTCTCTTAATTCTGACAACAGTCCATGATGAACAGATGAAAAATGTATATTTAAAGAAATCTGTAACTTTCCCATAGTCCCAAAGCTAGTTATACTTGACAAAAAAAGCATTCATCCTATAGTATAATATCTTTTACCTTTACAGTAGGTGGCCTTTGTATCTTTGATAAATTTTATATATTTCAGTAAAGGACAGTACAAACTGATCCCAGGCACTGTGGGGTTTCTCCTACTGTGGTCCAAACTGTATTGTTGCCCAGTGCTTTCTTTTAATATTTTGCAAGATTCACAGACTTCTCACTTCCCCAAATCCATTCTGCTTTTGAATCTACTTATTGAATATTTAACATGTCTAGTATATTTTTCAATGGCAAAATTTCCATTTTTAGAATATTTTTCATTTTGTTAGCTGACAATTCCTATTTTATTAAATTGTCTTCTCTTCATAAAGTATGGCTATAAATCATTGCAATTCAGACATTGAGATGGGACTATAGCTCAGTGATTACTGCAATTCCTTGGGAAACACAAGGCCCTGGGTTCCATCCCAGGCACCACACACTAGCTGGGCATGGTGACAAAGGCCTGTAATCCCAGCTGAGGCTGGAGGATTGCAATGAGATCAAGACCAGCATAGACAACAGTGTGAGACCCTATCAAGAGAGAGAGAGAGAGTGAGAGAAAGAGAGAGAGAGAGAGAGAGAGAGAGAGAGAGAGAGAGAGAGAGAAAGAAAGGAGCAGAGAGAGAGAGAGAGAAAGAGAGAGACAATGAAGTCCAATCATCTAGTCATATAAGGTTCTCATTTTAGTGTAACTTTTTTCAGAATATGTTACTTTTCTCCTTACTGTCAACATATTGAACGATTTTGTATTTATTATAGGCATTTTATATATTATTTTTCAGATTAGATTCTGTTAAATGTCAAAGGAGAACAGTTTTTTGACAATCATATAGTTATTTTAATTTTCTTTATATTTAGCTCAATTATTTCAGTAAAATTCAAAATGCAAGATTTTATTACTTAAAGACTATATATCAAGTGGATCATTTTTAAAATACCCAAAGGCAACATGATATGTGACAGTAACTCTTTTTCCATTTTATTAATATGTATAAGTGCAAAATTTAAGGTTTACAATGAAGTTGAGCATTTTGTGCACATAAGTAACTTGTCAAGGTGACAAGGACTTTCCCACTCTCCTTTTGTCCCTCCCCTTACACACCCTTCCCCTTTCACTTTGTTTTTTGCTTTAAGTTCCATGAGATAGTTGTGATCTGGGTCTCTCATATCAGAGACACCATTCGATGTTTCACCTTGTGCTTCTGACTCACTTCACTAAGCATGATGTTCTCAAGCTTCTTCCATTTGCCTGCAAAAGTCTCCACGCTGTTGGTCTTTATTGATGCATAGTATTCCATTGCGTACAAATACCACAGTTTGTGTAGCCATTGGTCTGTCAATGGGTATTTTGGTGACTTCCATATTTTAGCTATTGTTAGTTGTGCTGCTATGAACATGGGTATTCATATATCTCTGTTATGTGTTGTCATAACTAGAATATACAGGGAGGTGAAGAAAAGTAAGCCTACCAAAATAAAGGAACCTGTTGAAAAGTGGGCAAATGAAATGAAGAGGCAGTTCACTCATGAAGAAGTACAAATGGCCAATAGATACATGAAAAGATGTGCAACATCCCTAGCCATAAGAGAAATGAAAATCAAAATATCACTAAGATACCATCTCACTCCAGAGAGAATGGCCTATATCAGCAAGTCAAATAGTAATCACTGATGGGGAGACTGTGAGGAGAAAGGAACCCTCCTGCACTGCTGGTGGGAATGTAAATTCCTACAACCACTCTGGAAAATAGTATGGAGATTTCTCAAAAGACTGGAAATAAATATCCTGTTTGATCCAGGGGAACCCCTCCTGGGAATATTTCCAAAAGAGGACAGTAACTTTAAAGTAATAAAACTCAGTAGTGATGAGACTATTTAATCTTATAAAAAACTAGGAAGAGATTAAGAAATTATTAGCTTTAGTCAAACAAAATTCACCATACTTCAATAAACAAAAATGACTATTTATTCTCAATGATTATGGCTACTTGTAATGCCATAATGTCATGCAAAGTCCTAGAGAGTTATATAATTTCTCATGATCACCTGTGCCAGGACAGGAAGCTTTTTTATTTTGGCAAGAAAATCTCTTTTGCTGATATTCACCAGGGGCTTTCCACTAGATGAGGAACTATGAGAAACTAAGGTCTTGCTTATTGTGACTCATTCTCCCACTGCAAATACATAAAAGTCCTCCCTGTTGCTTACAGCCCCTGTGCTTCTCACCTGTTACATAATCACTACAAAAAAAAAAAAACATAAATTTGTGGCATGTTAGGAATTGCACAAAACTAATAAAAATGAAAAAAAAAGTCATTTGGTTTTTCCATCTTTAAGAGCATACTTTTGGATTCCATAAAGCTGAAACTGAAAGACCCCCGTCTTGATCCCTTCAATGACACCCATACAACCCTAATACTGGCAGTGTATACAGAATTTGATTTTCTTTATTTTTACTAAAAGAAATCTGATTTGCCCACAAAAAATAAACAATACCATTATAGGAACCGAGGCAACGCATTCAGTCTGCAAGAATCTCAATTTTAAGAGTCTCGGTTTTGTCATCTATAAGGTGAGAAAAGAGAAATAGAAGAGAATGGTGGAATAATCTTAGAGAAGATGGCTTTCTAAAGTCATTTCTAAAAATATCAAATTATTATTACAAGTTTCTTCTAGCAGCATACGTGGAAGAATAGATCACATGCTAATTTCTGGGGAATTTTTAGAATTGTAAGCAGAATATATATGAATCAGAATTTTAAATATATAACTGAGAAGTTTCTAAAACAACTATACTGTCATTTTTAAAAACTCAGAAAGTCAATGGCAATAATCTGCTTATATAAAACTTTGAGAATATAAACAAAGATAAGATTCCATGCATATGTATATCCTTTATTGCTGTTCACAATTTGCATCTTTGGAGAGTATTATTCCTCTAGGAAATTAAAGATTTGGTACTATCTACTTTGTATTATATGCACAATTCACCCTTCCACATCTACTTTTTCAAACAGTAAAATATAACTTCAAAGTGTTTTAATGATAATCCACTGTCTCTATCTTTAGTCAAATTTTCTTGTTAATTTTAAGAGAACTTTCTTTAGTACAATTAGCCACTAAACATAATACAGGAATATAGATTCACTTTATGGAGATATGTGGATTTATGGATGATATAAGTAAAATAAGTGGTAGTTCAGAAACTGTATTTTCTGTTATTTAGATTACAGAGAGAAGAACATTGTTACCTGAGCAGAGCAGTATTAGCAACACAATGAAAATAAGGATTATTATGAAAAGAATAAAAGATTATAAAAAAAGAGTCAGGTATCAGCGGCCAAAAAATGTAATGTAAATCAGAAAAAAGAATAAAACAAATAAAAAAGAATTATAAAAAATATTTTTTCAAGGGAACCATTTCTTCTGTAAATATTAGTCCTTAAGTAGAAGTGATAATTTGATCACTCTTCAAACAAGAAACTAAAGGCAGAAGCTTCATATATGTTCATTCAAACAGGAAGGACATAAGTTTACTTTTAATGCCTTTGCAATAACTTTTCATTCAGTGACCTTACCTTCACTGCAACTTAGACTTTTTTTTTTTTTTCTCCCTAGGTCCCTTTGCCTTCAGCAGTTAATGAGTAGGTTGGCAATACAAAAGAAGGCAAAAGAAAGAAAAAGCAGCATGCGTTAGTCCAAGGTTGACTGGATCGTCTACTTTGCCCAACACTGAACACGTACAGCCTGCAGCCACTACCAGAGCTTCCATTCCAGTAGGAGCCTCTGCTAACGGGCCCCGCCCGCCGGGAACGCTCAGCTCACACACACTGATCCTCAGGGCAGCAATTTGGCACAAGCAGACAAAAAGTGTAGCACACACCTCCACGAAGTAGACAGGTGAACATTTTTTGGAACGCATTTTTTCTTAAGAAGTACTTATTAATATTTTAATTTTCATATTTTGGGTAAAAATCAGAACTTCTATTGATTCTATCATTTTTGTATAAAAATACAAAAAATAAAGTAAAAGGAAGATGTAACTGGAACAGATGTGTCATGTTCAAGCTTCTATTTTTGAGATTAATTTTGATTTTTTAAAATTTGATCTTTCAAATTAGAGGCACCGGGGAAATAACTGGGCATGCAGGACATAGAACTACACATACAGCTACAGAGAGATGCATGAAGGGGTTATCTGGGGGCTGCCATAACAAAATCCTTGAAGCTGTGTTCTTTAGGAGCAAGAAACATTTATTTAAATCAATTTTGGAGATTCAAGAGCGTGGTGCTGACATTCGCTTGGGGTTTGTGAAAACAGCTGGCCTCACAGGAGAGGGGACCTGTGGAAAAGGGGTCCCTTGATGACTCAGGTCCCAAAAGAGGAAGCTGAGACAGCCCAACCTCTTGTATGAGAGCCTTTTCTCTCAATAACTCACCCTTTCTGTGTGATTAGTACTAGTCTCTTCTCGGCGTGCTGTTCCCACAACTTAACCTCTTCCTACCAGGCCCCACATCTTAGTGGTTCACCTCGCTGCCACCACATTGAGGACTAAGGTCTAGGAAGGTAACGAAACTCTGAGAGATGTGTTTGAATCATGCCCACAGCTCAGCATACGACATGTAGCAGGAAGACGATCGACAGCAATCCAAAGAGGCATAGTTACTGGGGGATTTGAAAGGGGGTCTCAGTCTTACTTTTGAGTTTGAAGAAAGACTAGGAAGTAAGAAGGCAAAAAAAAAGAAAGAAAGAAAGAAAAAGTAAAAGAAAAGAAAAGAAGAGAAACAAAACAATTTTTAAAAAAGGCAACACACACTAACATTGTTTCAGTCATAGTAAACAACTTTAGCAAGGAAGGGAAATGCAAATACGGTGGATAGAGACTCCTATGATCATGAATTTTTCTATTTGCTAGAGGCACAAGGGTCAAAAATGCATGCCTCTCCCAAATACATACTCTGGGTTTTTTTGATTTTGAGTATTATGCCCTGATGATTCAATTCTGTTGTTACATACATTTAAGTGGCTTTGAAATCATCTTCAGTTTGACTGAAGATTTCCAGAGGAGGTACGACATTTTCAACTGCAGAAGTTTTGGAGATAGGTGCCCAGATGCTTTGGCTAAAAAAAAAATTAGTTTAGAATTTGAACAAATTGAGAAGAATAGGAAAAAAAATGGAAGGAGGCTATGAATTATAAGACTGGCCGATTCAAGAAACTATAAAATTTGGTGGTGCTTATCAAAAACTGTGTAAAGAATAAGTAAAATTGTAAAGATTGAATGGAGTAATTGAAAATAATCATACTCAAGTTTAAGATTTTAGAAATTGGCCTTACAGACTATAATGAGATAAGTCATGTCCTACCAACAAACATACTTGGAAAATTCAGAGTTCATATTACATAAAAATGTGATATCAAAGCCAAGCCAAAATAATATCTATAAAAATATAAAATATATAATTTATTTTCTATAATAGTTTATACTGAATACAAAATTTAATGTGATATTGGTCAATTTTACATGGAATATCTACATAAAGTACTGTCAGGTTAATTTTAATTCCCTATTACATTATTTCACTAGTATTATTTTTTCACTAGTAAATATTGTAACTGTAACAAATAAAAATTTTCTAACCTGATAAATATAACATTCTTTAATCATATATATATATATATATATATATATATATATATATATATATATATAAAATGGAAAAAATATTCTTCAATGCCTTATATGATCTGAAAACTGGAAGACTCAAATTCAGAAAAATAGGGCTAGAAATGCTCTTAACAATTTAAACATTACAATTTCTCGGCAAAGTTTTAAGATGCAAATAACAAAAATAAATATTTTAAACAGTTTTCCATCTTGTTTGATCACCCATGACTAAGAATTCAACATGTTTTAGACAGATAAGAGATTTCAGTAAATTTGATGGATTTTTAAAAGAAATATCATCTGACACAGATTTGTTATCTGATAATCTATTCTAAAGAATTAATTGTGAACACCATAAGGTATCAGTGGGCAAGTTGTTCTTTCACAATGCTATCAAAACAAAACTTGAATATCCAAATATCCAAGACAATGATAAAATATAATATAGAGATTTTTAGTGAGAAAAAATATTAGTCTCTCTTCTATAAGTGATGTTTCTTTAGATTAAAATTAGATATAGCTATTTTAAACTACATCTAGGTGAATTTTAGTTATAAGATTTTAAGTGATTACTGTATTTTCTAAAACTTTTGCAATGAGAAAAGTAGCATAACAAAGTAATTTGCTCATTCAAATATGTAGAAAAAAATCAAATCTCTTCCAGTCCTCAGGTGATTGCCATTCTATCATGACGGCAGGATGCCTTCTTCATTTTGTCCCTCATGTCTAACACTCTGCTTCAAAAAAAAAAAAAAAAAAAAAGAGAGAGATGCATCCAATAATGCATCTCAGCAGCCATGGAAAGAAGCATTTCTGCCTAAATCTCTCCACACAACTAACACTCACATAGCATTTGCATTAGTTTGGTCTTTACTTTTCAGCAGTAGCTCATGGTAGCAGAAACTCAAGCTTATCAAAACTAAGACGAAAAATGGCGTTATTTAACTACACAACCTATAATAGTCACATGTATTTCCATTTAAGTAGCATAGAAACTGAAAAACAGATGCCAATTAAATTGCAGAGGCCACCCTTTCACCTTACAGGTTCAGATGCACAGGAAGCATCAAATATGATGACATGCTAAGAATTCATGTTTAAATAAGGGAGACTGAGGCACAGCTAAACTTCAGTGAAATGTGGTAATTTCTACAACACAGTAAGAACCCAGTGCACCATGCAAGCACAGGGAAGTGAAATCCAAGCTCAAACTTGGAAAGTGAGTGAAATGTTCTAATATTTCGGATGTCATGCAATTTCTATAGGTCAAAGCCTCCTCTGAGTAAAGGAGAATTAGAGAAAAAAAAAAGAGGAAAGGGGGATTTATCAGTTCTCAAATGTGTGCCACGTCTCTCTCACTGAGCCACATGAAGCTTTATAGTAAGTGGTTACTGCATGCTGCTCACTGGCTGAGGGATCACAGCTGGACTATTTTAGCTCACCTTCAGAGAGTGTTCTACAACATTGTCTTGAGTTACCATACAAACGTTTAATCATAGGCAAAAAAAAAAAATATATCCTATCAGTTCTCTAACTTCATTGTTCACACAATGTACTAAACAGAATTTTATTAATAAAATAATATAAAATATTTCACCTGGGTCCTGTTCTCTAGTTCAGGCTACTCTAGAACTCACTGTACAGCCCGCACTTACCTCAACATAGGCAATTTTTCTGCTTCAGCTTGCCAAGTGCTGGGATTATGGCTTTGTGCCACCACACCCGGCATATGCTGTGCATGGGAACTGATCCTAGGGCCTTGTGCATGCTTGGCATTCACTTTAACCACTGAGCTATGCCTTCAGTCTTCAAAATACTTCATTTTGCAAATAATAAGTATTCTAATTTTATAATTCAAATATATAAGAATATCCTTGATAATTTGACTGAAGAAGTTAGCCATATCAGAAAAAAACAATCCTAGAGTCTACAGAGACCCACCTGTTTCATACAAATCTGACACCAAACTGCCAAATTCCAGAGAGCAAGAGACAGAATTCCAAGTCACGTGCTTCACATTAGCTCATTCTTTAATATTCGCATCACCATTTGCCACAAACCAATCACTGCTTTCTTGCCCTCTTCTCTCTTCAAGCCCTATTAATGCTTCTTTTGCAAAATCACTATCATCTATGGCTCAAAATATTTGATCATAGACAAAACAGACTTAAAGAAGGTTAAGTGGCGATTGTACAAGTGCAATTACATAAATATCTGAAGGATTTTAGTCTTTCCAGCATCTTTCATCCTCATTTTCAGCTTCTTAGTCTAGAAACTGGATGAATAAAAACAGCCTGAAGTTAGAGATTTTAAGAAGTTCTTAGAGCTAATAGGCAAGGGCAGCACCATAGAGGAAGGAGAGAAAGAAATTAAGCAATTCAAAAGAAATCAACCAACTCCACAATTTGGTTGGATAGTGGGTCAAAAGACAGTGAGTTAGTGACACCCATGTTCACTGAGGCAAGCCTGGGCGTGATTCCATCATGAGCCTATATTGAATAAATTACCTCAATTAAATAATACAGATTCAACCAAATATAAGCAAATTTCTAGCCTGCTAATTTCAGTTTCTCAGTTTGTGAAACACAACATGCTTCGGATAGGAGAGCTCCTAAGATTATAACTATTATGACTGAGAGAATAGATACGAGAATGACATGGATTTCATGCTAGATATGGTAGCTCTGAGGCTCTGGATAGTCTAAATCTGGAAGGAGAGAAAGGGTAAAAATTTCACTACACAGTCCAATGCCTTTCTTCTTGGGGAATTTACACCTCCAAGCAGCAGTTAAGTCAATGGAAGTAGAATAAGATGTTCATCATCAAAATGATCTTAGCCAACTCTACAAAGAAAACAGGAGTTACAAATGAGGAACCTCTGGGTTGCTGCCTCTTTGGTAGCACTGAGGGCTCCTGGAAATTGAGTTGTGTTGTTTCCAAAAAAGACAGGTATGAAAATGAGCCTAGAGCAGGGAAATGCCAAGTCAATCCTTGAATGATAATCATCCTCCTTTATTCCAGTATATAGAGATCCGACAAATATTCAGAAATATGTATCTCTCTATAATTAACATAGGGTACATTTTATTTGAAATGAGAATTGCAATCGATTCTTGATTACATACTCACAGATTACACACACTGTGCCTTCCCTGCTATCCTGGTTGCTTTCTTTGAATAATGGCTGGCATCCCAATATTCTATTTAGATTCATTTTGCTTCCTCATTAACCTGGCCAACAAATATCCTAAGCGGCCTCCAGGAAACTTCCCTATCAATAAAATACAACGGCCTCCAGGAAACTTCCCTATCAACTAAATACAATAATATTTCAGGAATATTTGAGTGGAAAAGTTATAAGGTTTACACAAGTCAGAAAGGTAGGAGAGACCAAAGGTAGTATCAGCAAAGAATTATTTTAAGTTAGAACGGACATAGGATCTGTTAACTAAGTTGGTATGATGTTAAGGAAACTCCAATATTGGTAGAGCTGGTTACCCAAACCAAAACATAAATTATTATCTTTTGGGCCCTAAATATACCAATCTTTTTATGCATAAGAATTTTATATATCCACAAATGCACATACAGATACAAATGCAGCTCTTAACTTCCCATTGACAAATAACGGAAACACACTGTTACAGTTCAATTATAAGCATTTGAAAGTTAATTCGGCTCTGTGACTGTAGCTCATTGGTAGAATAATGCTTACCATGTTCAAGCCCCTGGATTCAATTCCATGCACCAACAATAAGTAAACTCATATATTTATTCATTTCAGTGATTCTAAAATTATAAAATATTACCTGTTTGAGGCTACCATTAAGACCAAAGCAAGATATGCTATTAAGACATTTGCATTAGCTGACATATTCCTCATATTTAGCACAGAGTAGAATTCAATTCATTTTCACATTTTTTTGTGATTATCTGGTGGCAGTACCTGATTTATACTTAAAATTCCTATTTTTGTGTCCAATTTAGAAAGACCTAAATAACAGGGGTATATAACATGTCTACAAAACATATCTCCAAATAAATCATGTTTGTTTAGTTTGTACCAGTAAGGCTTCTTTTTCAGTTTCATATGTAACACCATTATAGAGCCTAGACACATAACCTTTTGAAATGCTGTTTTCTGTCACTTTAAGCACATGGAAGCCATTTTTCTTGACATTATTATTTCCTCTTATTTTCAGCATATGATTCTTTTATGAGACTGTTGCTATTCTCTTAAAATTTCATCAAATTCTATGATATTTAATATGAAACTTAAGAGGTTCTGATTCAGAAAAAAAAAAAAAAATCCTAGGGGCATTTTTTCTAAAAAGCAGAGTAAGGGAGACTTACACCCAAAATAATGTGGGTGAAAACAAAAGTGTATTGCTTAGTCTCCCAGTAAAATCGATATGCCTTTTGAATAGGAAAAATAGAGAAACTTCACCACAGTTTCTTTGACAGGAAAGTTAGAAAACAGTTTGCAGAGGAAGTGGTTAAGAAGATGATGAACTGAGTAGCTTTCTAATTAGATGTGCTTTTAAATGCATTTAGGAATCAGCTCCCTACTCAGACATTTGTTCAATGTTTCAGAGGATTCTGTACATTTTTTATGCTGAGAATTTATTGCTATGTTTTATAAATTAACTGTTCAATAAATACAGCTACATGAAAGATAATGCACAGTTTAATAAATTAAATATGCACTCATTTTTGAGTGAAGTTTGCAAACCGGCTGGGGCTGGAAGGATTTCTCAGGACTTATCATTGGTGTTGAAGAAAAGCCAAAGGATGGGCACAGACTTGCTCTCCAAAGGTTAAAAAAAGCTGCTACACCAGTTACAGCAGACTCTCCATAGTTATTGAGGGTAGAAAAGGGAGTAGACCAAAGGGGAATCAGGTAAGCAAGCAATTGTGAGGGGCTCTGGATTTTGGGTGGAGTACAAGGCCACGACTGAACAATTACAGAGCAAAGGACACGGTGAGATCAGGAGGTGATCACATTCTACTGATTATCTATCTACATGTTACACAGGAAACCAGCAGGTGCAAATAAGAGGAAATATGGAGCCTTCTTCGACTATCCGTATAATCTGAGGTGTAAACTACCAATGTCATGCCCATGTGTCATGTGCAACACACCTGACAGGCCAATGCACTTTTTCCAAATGGTCACACGAGAACGATATTCTTTGGTCTGTCCTGGTCCTTAAGCTCCTGTAGCTTCACATAGTTCATATCAAGAGAGAATTTTGTTACCCAGACAGAAGCCAATTCCATGCCTTCATTCCCATCACAAAAAAGACTGTTGCGTTATGACTTTTAATGTAACCCTCCTTTAAATTTATTCCATCAGTGAAGTTTCATATATACTCTAATTTAATTTTGCTTACTATAAAACATTATAATAACTCTTAAGTCTCTTACAGTTGATAATTTACCTGTGTTTTTTTCTTTTCTGTGTTTTTCATAACCTAAATTTTGCCAGTTGCAGTCTGGTATTTTCTTATGTTTCTCTGTATATCTGGTATACAGAAGTTGGATAAATTGAATCAGACTAAAGATTTCTTTTAAGTGTCTATGCCTAGCGGTGTGTTTTTTCATCAAGAGGCATCTAATGTCTATTTATTTATTATCTAATATCTGTTTATTACTCTGGGACAGTGAAATCCACCAATAAATACACTTATTCTATGAAGCCACTGGGGATTGCAAAGTTGTGATATTCTATTTTCAATGTTGCTTTATGTTTTTTCATATTTTTCTTAAAAGACATTTCTTAGTATTTGATTACTGGTGCATTTCATATAGTAAATCAGGGATAATTATTTTACTTTATCATTTTTTCAAATATATTTAATTAATAAACTAAGTTCTATACATAATCATTAATTTAAACTTTGGTTTATGCTCTTATAGAACATATGATTTTTCAAGTTTTTAATAATTATAATGAAATAATTATAACATACATTTGACTCAAAACTATATTGTAGAAGTTAAACAAAAAAATCAACAGCTGGTGAAATAAAAATTAAAATATTATTTTATTATCTTTAAGATGCATATCTGTTTAACAGAGAAATGCTGGTTTTATTTTAAAATAAGAAAGAAAATGGTTGCAGGTCAGAATATATCTAGAAATTTTTAAAGTTAGTTGCAATTCAGTGGTATAATTTATCTTCTTATTCGTAGTGACCTACTAACAGACTGCTTCCGTTTTTATACATAATGAAAAGCACACAGAGTACCTTGAAAATGAAATCAAATATACTCAAATCTCAGCTACTTCACTACTTTCTAATAATAATTCAATCTGGAAATGTCTCAGCTGGCAAAAGAATTTCTAACCAGTTGTCTTGTCATTGGCAAAGAGAATTTTTCTACATCCTTCTTCATTTAATTGATCTTGATTGCAGATTATTGGAGATCTTTTTGGTATTTTATCAGTCTAGTGCAATTGTGCTGTTATGAATTTTTCTACTTAATTATTCAAAATCATCATACAATCACCCAAGAAATTACTCAAAGTTTAACTGATTCATTCCATGACTGTCTTCATGGCTCACATATTTTAGTTTTAGCCTGATGACCTAAAGGAATATTTTGTTCATACATTCTAGTTTTTTTTCCAAGAAAAGATAATTTAAAGAATGAGAGAGTAAATAACAAACTTGTTTTTATATTCATGCCCCAAGGAAGTTGCACTTTCTTGCAGCCATGGTAACCAAGGCAGTGATCTAATTTAGAAGTATCTGTTCATACATCTCCAATTTTCCCACAAAATATTATGTTTTCTCTTTTCAACTTAGATCATAAAATTGATCTATGTTTTCTGATTGCATTATAGTGTCTTTGGTATATATGTCTACCTCACTTAGGAATATTAGATACCTGGCAAGAAGACAAAATCTGTGTACCCAATTTTTGTTCAAAGACGGCACAGATTTGAAGTAGATCTAAATATCCATAAGGCCTTCTCTGGCACCAGCTCCTCGTACTGTTGGGGTGAAACCATACAGCTGGGTCCTTGACAATGAGATATGACTGAAAGTGATGGGAAGCACTGTCAGGCCTGCTGTTTAAAATCATCCTATTGTACGATAAACCCAGTGACTTTTCCATGGGGACTTCAGAAGCATGAGTTGCAGATGACCTACTTAAAAGATAAAATTTAGGAGGTCAGTAAGTTGTAGAATTAGCTTATCAGTTTAATCCCAAAATAAATTTGCACTCACTATGATTGCCTAACGAAAGTAAGGAAAAAGACTAGATAACTTATTTGCTGGCTCCCAGGAGGGGCAGTGCACTGCTGTCCATCAGATTTCACACAAGGGAAAAATGTAATGTGAATCCACAGAAATTGTGAAGTGTGACTTTCTCAACACCTGAAAACACGGATCCCAACTGAAACAAGTGGGCATTTTAACATATAGAATTTTAGAAAGATACCAAGATGAAACACTGTGGGTTCAGGGACAATATTTATTTTTATCTTTTTCAAGAATTACTATACTTCTTTCCATAGGGGTTGAACTAGTTTACAATCTCACTAGCAGTGAAACAGCATTCCTTTCCCCCCATGACCTCAGAAGCATCTATCGCTGCTCTCTGCCATTCTCAGTGGGTAGCAGGATATCTTAGTGACGTTTTGATGTGCATTTCTATAACGGCTAAATGTTAAACAATTTTCCACGTATTTGATGGCCATTTCCTTTTATCTGATAACACTCTATGCATTTCAATTGTCCAGTTAAAAGCAACATATAACATAGATATGTGTACACTCATGTTTACAGAAGCACACCTAACACTAGCTAAATTTTAGAAGATGCCAAAGTACCCATCAACAGACCCAACAGTACCAAAAATGTGGTATTTGCAGGCAGTGAAATACAGATCTTTTATAAAGATGGACAGATTCAAGGCATTTGTAGGGAAATGGACACAACTTGAGACCATTATGCTTAATGAAGTCAGATTCAGAAGAATAAATAGTGCATGGTTTCTCTATTATGAGAAAACTAGAATACAGGCAATTTCTAGGATAAATTGTGTGAGACACTGAAACTCAGAAGGGAGGAAGAGGGCAGAAGGGACCAAAAATGGGGATAGGAAGGCTGTTATGATGTCATTATCTATAAGCACAAAATCCTTAAGTGTAATCACTGTATAAATGTATGTATGTATAGACAGATAAATCAAGAAAAAGACAGATTTTTTTAAATTCCAAGAAAAAAATCTTGTACTATATATTCCTTATACCTTTTGCCACACCCCAAAATCTAAAACAGTCACCTTTGTTAATGAACAAAAATTGGGTACACAGATTTCGTCTTCTTGCCAGGTATCTAATATTCATTCCTAAGTGAGGTAGGCATATATACCAAAGATACTATAATGCCGTCAGAAAACATAGATTAATTTTATGATCTAAATTGAAAAGAGAAAACATAATATTTTGTGGGGAATTGGAGAGGTATGAACAGATACTTCTAAATTAGACCACTGCCTTGGTTACCGTGGCTGCAAGAAAGTGCAACTTCCTTGGGGCATGAATATAAAAACAAGTTTGTTATTTACTCTCTCATTATTTAAATTATCTGTCCATTTGTTACCCTGCAGATAATACTGAACCAAAAATATATGAAATGTGATTAAACACAGTGCGTATCTACATTATTAAAAGTACCAAAGGTAAGGGTACCTCACCATTGATGTCCTGTAAAGCACTGCTTTACTTTGAAGGCGCACCATCACACTTGACACGGTCAGAAGCAGATCTGGACACCCTCTTTTGTGTCATGAGGTATACTATCATGGCTGCTCCAGTGTCCTGAATTGATTCAAAAGTTTAATTATCTCGATCATTTTGACTCTGGGCAAAAATCACAAGTCATATGATGCCAGATCCTATAAATAAGGTAGAGAAAGACACACCATAGAGCTTTCCTAAGCCTGGCTTTCTGCTGAGTGCCACTGCGTGCCAGCTTTCATCTCATATTGTTACCACTCCTCCTATGGACACTCATGGAAAAGCACTTGCAAAACTGCTTCAGAATGGGGCAAAAATGACGTAAGTGTCCTCGAAGCAATGCGGAGTACGCTGAGGGGCATTCACCGCAATGTGTCTTTTACTACCATTCTTTCTGTTTTAAGCATGCACCCTATGTTTTGATCATACAATGCAGGTAATATATTTTTGTTTAAAAAAAGAGAAAGTGTTCTTAGAGGCAAGTGGACATATGCTTAAGGTTTAATTCGGCATACTATTGGCTGTGCGTCCGTGGGAAATTATTGAAGGCTTTGAGATGCAGCTTCTTTCCTCCACATTGAAACAATTGCATTGCCTTAAATACCGTGAGACCTTCTAGGACTACTGTGGTAGCCATTAGTTCCTTCTTTAACTTTTATATACTATTCAGCCTTGAATTATATTTCCATAGGACTAATACCCATAAGAGATGGATAGTTTACCGTCCACACTTATCTATTAATACTTAACTAAAAACATACTGTAAGACCAGATTTCAGATTATCCTATTATAATAATTACATTCCAGCAAATGTTCTGGTAAATTAATGGCAGCTGTTCCATTTCTAGGCTTAAAACAAGGCAGATCTATATCTGGATAGATTTTTCCAAAAACAACTTGAATATATTTTTGAACTTGAGTCTTCTCAAGTATAAGGCTAATAAAAAATAAAATTTAACTCAAAATAATTTTGAGTAATTAAAATATAATTAGATGATGCCGGCAATTTCCTGGGACATAAGAAACTTAATTTCTATTTTGAAATGTTACAGAATATATAACTTCAAATACATTTAAGTACTTTCCTTACTTTAAGGCGTTAGTGTGTACAAACTCGTTGTGGGCTTAAATAGACTAATTTTTCAGATCCTAATTACGTGTCTTGTACTATTTTCACTCTTATGCTTTAATATGTAAGTGTATGGTAGAACAAACCCAAAATCTCTATTTAAAACTGAAAGAAAAATGTGTATATACAGAGCTTCCATCACATCCCTCTGAAAGATTTAATAGTTCATATCAAATATTCCATTTAACGTTCCATTCTATATACTCCATCAATCTTTTGATTGACTGACTTTGAGGCTCTATTAATGCATCCTACAGTCAAAACTTTAATGGAGTTTAATGGAACTCATCCAAATCTGTAATAGCATTTTCTCCCTAAATTAACTTATAACCCACAAGTTAATGAAATGAATGTAGCTGCCATTTACCCGTGAGGGGCCATGATGGAGGTGTCGAAGTTCAGGACCTATCACCAAGGAGCACACGGTGACAAACTCGCTGCATTTCATCTTAGAATGGCACAACCCTGAGGCTACATCAAGGATGCCGCTGCTTGACACCACATGGATCCTTTACCAGCATTTGCTTCACTCCCAAAGAATTTAAACAGCATTTTAAAACTCATTAGAAAATTCAGAAACTGAACAAACTGAGCTGAACTTTTCAAGAGCTACTACAGTGTCTTATGCTCATTTATGTTTTCACCTAGTGTTTTATGCCTAGTGGGACACCTGCGAATGCTGAATGAATCAACACACATGCAGTGTTTTAAATAAACAGCAGTTGAATAATTAAATTATTAAAATGAGATTTGACAATCAACTATTATGCTGTATTTCCTTCCCTGACGGCTAATAATAACAGACAAAATGGCTGAATTGCTCAGAAAAGACTTTGTCTCCTCTGTTGAGTTCAGTTAAAGAACTAATCAAATATTTGGGAAATGGGTCATTTGAGGGAAGGCTATAGAACTGAATTTATTTACAAAAGAGAACAGAAGGCTGACAAAGTATATGTTTGAGCTGCTAGAGGTTGGGGGATTTACAATTTTCAACTATATAAAGCAGTAGCATATGGGAGGTGTTAAGCAGCTGTTCTATTTCTGTTCAGGAAACAGTTATGCTTAGGAGCACCAGCCAGCAGAAATAGGACCAATGGATCAAAGTTACAGCCAGGCAAATATTAGCTCATCATATGAAAAAAAAAGAGCATTCTTAAAATTAGAGCTGTTGGAAATTGCAATAGGCTGCCTTAGGAGAGAACATGACCTCGCAGCTCTGGTGCTTCACTGAGCAGCCAGCCTTGCCACTTTGCTATTATAATGTATCTCATTTTACAGTGGAAAGGAAATGCAGGAGACAGGGGGACAGAGAGATGACTTTTTCCACAAGAGCATCATCTGAGGCCAGCATAGTAACTCTGAAGGCAGACTATTTACGAACGTTCCTTAATGACATGTTTGGCTGTTAAAATGAAAATCTCAATAATAAACTTAGGAAAGTGACTTATTTTCTAAAAATTTCAAGGGGATTTCTCAACATTAATTTCCCCTACTATTGTAGAAAGGTAAGATTTTAAAAATGGAAAAGACAAATGTCACTGAGGGAAAGAAGAGAGCTAGGGACATGGACAGGTCAAGAATTTTTGAAGAATATGGCCTTACATTTTTGGAATAACGATTTTTGATTTAATGCCAAGTAGTTTACTGTTCTATTTCATCTGAACTCTAGTATTTAATAACCACAAATATTTACTGTCTTGCATCACAAGGCAAATCTAAAACAGCCTCCACCCTTGTAGACCTCAGCTCTAATTCTGGAGACCTACTACAAACAAACCAATTAATAAGTAATATGATTACATAGAGTAAAATAATTTTATTAAGAAAAAAATACAAATTGGTAAAAGATTAGAGGAAGTGTATTTTAGCACCCAGTTAGGAACAGAGGTGCATATATATTTCAAACAGAAGTAACATCAAGGGCATAGCTGCTTCAGTAGAAAGGAACTGGATGTATTCAAAATCAAAGTGGTCCAGGGGAAGAGTGAGGAGGTGAAGCCTCAGAGACAAATGAGAAATTCATCCTGAAAGGATGCCTGGGTAGCATTTTATTCTAATTCTGGGCTTAATCAGAAAGTGATAATGTAGGGTTTACATTTTTGGATTATTTATTTCTAGAAAGGATATGAGTATGTGGACTAGAGAAAAGCTGTTAAAGGTCCAGACTATTTGTCCTTCTCAGGTGTTAAAGGAACACTGACAAGGCTTGATATCTTGGATGTGTAGTGCAGCAAAAAGGAAAGGGATCAAGGGTTTGATGGCACACACACACACACACACACACACACACACACACACACACACACAAAGATGATGTTAATGGAGATGCAAAAAAAAATTCAGGTTTGAAGAGAAAGGCTGTCAGGAATTATATTTCAGGTGTGTTGTAACTGGAGTTTAGGGCAAGAGAGATAAATATGGATGCTATTACCATATGCATGGCATATTCAGAATAAGATTAAAATATTCAATGAGATAATTTAAAAGTGAATTTAGATGCAAAGGTTTTAGTTGTGGTTGTAGTTGCTTTAGCTATTTTTAAAGAAAGCATTAAGCATTAGAGAAAAATGATTTTGAACCATAAGAAAAAATAAGAATATACAATAATGAAGATTGAAGTTCAAGTGGTAAATGAATCTTGAAGAATTGAGCGATCAAGTGTGCTTTTTCAAAGTAAAATAAAACTAGGAGTTCCTGTAAAAGGTCAGGATGAGAATGAACCATGATGCTTGAAGAGGTGGAGAGTCTAGGGAAAGGTAGGAAAGCTTCAGAAGGATGATGAGGATTAGTCAGACCATGCTAAGCCAATGAATAAGATGTTCATGTGGAACCAGGGTAGCATTTGAGAAATCTTTTGGGAAATTTTACTATAACAGAGAGTGGAAGCAGGAAGAAATATGATGAAAGGAAAAGTTCTCTTTTTTATGTTTGTAGGCACATATCTGCTTACTCAAGGAACCCAGCTCATAAAGGATAAGAGGTTTAATTAGGGGAAGGTTGAAATAATTAATATGGCGGAATGCTTCCAGGAGATGATGGAGAATGAGTTAGAATGCGCATTTAAGAGAGTTGTCCTCGGGGACGTCAGAAGCAGCATATTCAAAGAAAGACATAGAGGTGTAGAGATGGGTGGGTTTTCTCTTTGAGTCGGGGGAAGGGAATGAGGAAGGCGGTTGTACACTTTTATTAACTGCTTCTGTCTTCCGAATGAGATTGCACGATGCAAACACAAAGGATATGTGGAATGCTTGGCAGGACAGATATTCAAGTCATCTCTGAAAGTGATTTTCCAAATCCTATGAACTTAGATAAGAACATATTTATACTTTATGACCAATGATGTAAAAAATAAAATGCCCCTGTATGTATTGGTTTATTTATTGAACTAAAGAGATTTACATTTATAAAACCCCCCAAAATTAGTACATTTGTAAAAAGTTGAACATGTTCACAATGTTTAATTTTCCATTGATATTATCTCACTATATCCAGAAACTTTTTAAAGAATCACTACTAATTCATGTTTTTTCACAAGCTCAGCTTATTTTAGTAAGTTATAATTAATTTCTCTTTTCAAATTATCTCTCTCTGTCCTGGGCAATAGTTTCCTGAATGTTAAAAGTATAACTCTAAAATGAAACAAAATTTTCTTCCCTAATATTCACACACCTCCTTTGTCAATTGTCTTTGACTGGGAATGGAAACTATACATATGACAGGATATTTCTTCATAAATAGGTTACCCTGCTTGACAAATACAAATATTTTTACAGCTGTCTTTGTGTTTCAAATAAATTGACTTTAAGCTAATAAAGAGGAGATTATATGGTAGCACTGATTAAATCTGGTAAATTCTTTGAAACAGAGATATTTGAAGTAGCAAAGACATTCTCTAGATCAAACACATAAGGGGGAAATTCATTTATCAGAGGATGTATGAGGATCTTGAGGAAAGAGCAGAGATACAAGGTTTTGCTGAGGGCAGACCCTAATTTTCAGAAAGCATGGTGTCAAAAAATGAAGGTAGCAAAATAATCAAGAAGAAAGAAATATGAGTATTCAAAAATAACATGAAATTCATGTTTATGATCAGATATTTAAAGCAAATGAAGTGTCTTTTTGCTTAATTGTTTTAAGGAATGTCTCCTTGTTGGGGTATAGGTATGAAAAAGTGGGGAGAGAGCTGGAGTTTTGTCACCAACTTATATGTAGGTAAAGGACACCAGCAAGCAAAGTAACTGCAGGGAACTGGTTATAAAAATCATGGCATTTAAGTGGTGTATGTTTTAGGCACACCTAAAGATTACATATGTCCCAAATATAATAATCCTCCCTTATTCACTCTTCTGTTACATGCAGTCAAACACAGCTCATAAATATTACAATTTTAGAAACAAGCAATTTGTAAGTTTTAAATTGTCTACCATTTGGAATAGCATGATGAAAATTGGTGCTACTCTACTCTGTCCCACCTGGGATGGAAGTCATCTCTTGATCAAGTATAACCACACCGCCTACATGACCAGCTGGTTAATCACTTAGTAGCTATGTTGGTTCTAAGATCAACTCTCCTGGGAATTTCAGTGCTTCTGGGCAAGTTAACACATTAGGCTTAGTATTAGCTGTTCTTTCTGATCTCCACTGTCATGTTACAGACTATATTTTCCAGGAATAAGAATAATTCTGTAGTGCAAAAAAAAAAAATAGTGTGATTGATAAAATCAATGTATCAGCTAGCCCAAATAATCTTTCCAATAAAAAATCACTTAGAGGGCACAGAAATCTAGGATTCATAAAGGAGATGGAATATTCACAATATCAAAGTGGTTGGTTGCAATAATAATAGTTAGTCTGCGGGAGACTACATAGAGTTGGGTGAGTCACAAAGAAACAAGAATGAGAGCAGGCGTTGAGGTAAATTGAAGACTCTCTGGCGCAAGTTTTGTTGCATAAGATCTGGGGTCAGAAAGTTGGAAAATGAATGTAAGTACAAAAGATGGAGGATGCTTAGCAGGGTGGAATAATGTCAAGGCTGGGCAGTAGCTCTTATATCAAAGAGTAGTTAAAATCTGGGTGTATCAGAGAGACCATTGGATCTTTGAACTCCTCTGGAACTTAAAACAAAAACAAAGTGAACCAGGAGGGTGGGGGGGGGGGAGGGAGGGCAGGGGGAGGGACAAAAGGAGGGTGGGAAAGCCCTTGTCACCTTGACAAGATACATATGTGCATAAAAGGCTACACTCCATTGTAAACCTTAAATTTTCCATGTATACATATCAATAAAATGGGGGGGGGGGGATCTGGGTGTAAACAAGGTACCCAGTGAAGGCACCCATGTTGCCTCTAGCTGTGAAGAAAAAAAGAAGCAACAGAAACACCAAATTTCACTAAGAGTTGCTGGATGCCAAGAGTTGTAGTGGGCATACAAATAAGAGTTTGAAAATACACAAGAGCTTGCTGACCAGTTAGTAGTTCCAGAAGTGAATTTATCATGGAGTGGAGGGGGATAGGGATAAAAAGGAAGAAAACTTGGGCCAAAGTACCATAATTTGTTGTTGACTTACTACTTAGGAGAAGGAGATAACATTGTCTTCCTTCCTTTGTTTACTCTGGTCAGTCACAAATATGACCAGTAATCTCTGGTCAGTCACCTATGGCTGGGTTATAGCTGCTTTGAGAAAATAAATATTGATTTATCCCACTCTTTTTAGAGTGGAACACCTCCAAGCATCTGAGGTGATAATATTTATCCATGTTGTGGCCTTCCCTTTGTAACTCCATTCTGATATTCATAATTTCAATGCAGTGGGCTTGATTTAATTGCTTTTCTATATACCAAGTTAAGTGTTTGAGTGCATTATTAAATTACAGGTTTTAATTTCATACATTCTCTCCAAAATATTAAAGAAATTTTTAGACAAAAGTACGTGTACTTGATTAAATAGAAATTAGAAGCAGAAGGCAACATGCCATCATTCCTTGAAAACTTAATAAAGATAATGGAAGTCATATAAATGACTGTTAATTGTCAAACTCCGAATTTTCCCTCACAATTTGTTCTCTTATAATATTGCTAATATACAAAGTAAGAGACTCTGTTATTTGTTGAAGATGGGAACCAACCATTAGTAAGGTCTTGCTTACAGGTAAGACAGTAGTCCTTAACTGAGAAAAGGGGAAATTATTTTTTGAAGATTTTTCCTTAAGTAGGTATATATGGCAATGTCTGGAGCATATTTTGTGGTTATCAAGATTGAAGTTGAGAGGAAGGAGGAAACTTACCTTACTACTGCCAACTAAGGATAATAAAACATTCTAAAATGCAGAGGGATGGCCTCCAGAGCAAAGAAATTTTGAACCCCAGATGAGAAATACTGATCTAAGCCAAGTATCCTGTTATAGTTTTGATCTGGAATGTCTCCTAAAAGCCTCATGTTTATAAGATGATTCAATAATGGGGGGGATAGACCATTTATTTCCTGTGCTGCTAAGAGCTGAGGTCTGATCAGAAGGGGCAGACCCCTGGGGCTTGCCCCGGAAGGAGTGAATCATGGGGACATGTCCGGAAAGGATGCGCAGCAGCTCCAGCCTTCCTAGCTCCCTTGGCTTCCTTTCCTACCATGCCATGCCCAGCTTCTGTTTAGCCAGGCCTTCACCAAGTCCTTGCACTATTGCCAGCTGCCCATGAATGTATTGCGACCTTCTGAAACTGTGAATTAAAATAAACCTTTCCCCAGTTAAGTTGCATGTGCTGGGTATTGCTTCCTAGCAATAAAAAAGCAGCTAAGAAACCTAGTGACTCTGATCTCACCCTCCAGCCCTCCTCGCAGCTCTGGGCCATCCCATGCTGTGGGCTGAATTGTGCGCCATCAATATGATGAAGTCATTACCTAAAAGGGGTTTATAATTTGAGGTAGAATGTTTAAGATTAAATTATGTCATAAAGTTTGGGCCTCAACTAATAAGCATTGTGTCCTTGAGTCCAAGATTAAGAGGAACCCTTAAGCATCTTTTCATTTGTACATCAAGAACGATTTGGGAAGACACAGAAAGGGGCAAGCCAATCACAAACCAGGCAGAAGTCACTGACCAGAAACCTACACTTAAAGCAACTTTTTTGTTTGTTTGTTTTTCTCCACCCTCCAACACTGTGAAAGCACAGTTTTGTTTTGTTTTGTTTTTTCCCCATTTTATTGATATGGATAAGTACAAAATTTTAAGGTTTAAGCTGCCTGGCCTAAGGCATTTTGGTTCTGACTGCTAAAGAAATTTAAAACATTTTAAAATTGAATTTTGACTCTAGAAAATATAGTCTACAAAAGAGGTATCTGGAAAAAAGACTGCTTTGTCTTATACAAAGAGTCAAAGATGGCTTGAGATGGTGATGATTTTTTCATTTGTAAAATACAGTTTTTTCCATTTTTATGAGTGTGTGTATATGTGCATATATATATATACATATATATATATATACATATATATATACATATTTGTATACATATACATGGTACACAATGGCTACATTGAACTTGGGAATTTCACATATATATCATATCAATATTCTAATATGTCTCATCCTCCTTTTGCCCCTCCCCTTCCTAACCTCATATTCCTGACTCCCATCATCACCTTCATTTAGTTCTATAAAATGCCTGTATTCTGCGTTTCTCATATTAGACAAACTGTGCAATATTTAACCATCTCAGTTTGACCGACTTTTATTAAACATCATGCTCTCAAATTGCAACCATTTACCTACAAAAGCTTCAAATCTACTTGTCTTTATGGAGGAACAGTATTCCGCTGTGTTCATCTACCAGATGATGATGATGATGATGTTTTGCTTATCATTTTTCCAACTGCACAGTTGTTTTTCCTGCATCCCTGTATTAATATGCAGATATTATCTGAATTGCCAAAAAATTTTGAGCATCAGCCTTGTCACTGTTATATTCCTACACAGAAACCACAAGCCTATAGCTGACTTTTTTAACAAGAAGAAAACAATTCAATCCTATTTCCTTGAATTGCAAAGTTATCAGAATCAATTCACAATATCTAGCTTTCCTTTATTTAGTGAAATAAACATTTATAGGTTTAGGTACAATCTGGAAATTTCCAAGTGATTTACAATGTATCTTCAACTCGAATTAAATTGTTTCTCGCTCTAAAAATGATAATAGAGATAGGAAAGAAACAAAGTGCTAGAGGAAAAAAATGTCTTCAGTGGTTGAGAAGGAAAAAGAAGATCACAATATATATACTTTAAGAAAACCACAAAACCTATTAGAGGTAACTTGTAGCTGGCTGCATATCTACAAGTTGATAAATTTTGGTGCTGCTTCTCATCTGGGTTTTAACTCTTTGTTTTGAACTCAACCTAGGTAATTATTAACTATCAGTAGTAGAATCTGATTTCTGCTATGATAGAGTCAGATTCCCTCATTTACCTACATATTAGAAAGTATATATAATAGTTCTAGTATGTGTTGGCCTTTTTTAATGTGACATTTATCAAGACATATTTTGTTCTGTGAATTAAAAAAAAAACTTTTATTCTGCCAGTCAAATTCCAAATCTATTCATTATTTCTTCTGGTGTTTTAATATAAATCAAGTTAGCAAAGTATACTTAAGCTTTGGTTTTACCATTTGGGAAATTCTCTATTAAATATACATATATGTTGAATCTTTCATTTATTTTCTCTACTCAATGATAAAGCAAATAATGGAAAGTTAATATTCAGGATTTTTTTCATTACTCATATTTACCATTGAGAAGGGCAGGAGCCAAAAGAGATGTATTTAATAATGTATAACACACAAGGGACTCGAACGTCATGATTTGTGTTTTTAGGCTTAAAACAGGCCTGATAGCTGAAAATCATGAAAACCAAATGCTATGCTGAATTGTTTATGAAAAACTCAACCATAGTATGTTTGTTTTACTTTCCACAACCTCCAAATCTTTTCTGAAGAAACTGGTCCAAAATCAGATATCCACTTCCTGGGAGAATACTTCACACCATGAACATATGAACTCTACAAAATATTTATGATTCCTTGTAGTGGAGCAGGCTACACCCAGCTACTGCTTTTTAAAAACTCTGTTTCCTATGTATAAGTCTAAAATTTGTTAACTGTACACAGGCAAATTCTTAACATTAACATAAAGAGGCCTACTAATGCAATGAATACAAACCACTGTACTGTTCACATCTATTGTTATTGAGAATAGTGCCAAAACTGAGCCAGTTATTAAAGTAATTGCAGTTATTTTTTTAATTATTTGCAGTGGCCATATGAACAGTGATCTTGTCACATTCATGGGTATGTTTGAATTTATTATTAGTCTTTTTGAAGTGCACATTTTGTTATTACTATTTTACCCAAAGTAGAGTTGATATTAAGGTAAGGACTCATGTTTCAGAGATTCCATTAACAACTCTATCCACTGCATCTCAGAGAACACAATTTCAAAATGAGTTACATAAAATCAATTATCAAAGATTTTCCAAAAATAAATAATAATAGCAAAGTCAAAACTAAAATCCAGACCTGTAATCATGCTACCACCCCACTTCCCTTAGGAAAAGGCCATCGTGTAGCAACTTGAGCCAGGCCACATGGCATGAGTTGTAATCCTAGCATGATGGCAGGGTGAGGCTGAAGGATCTCAAGTTAGGACATGGGGAGGGCAACTTAACAATTTGGTATGATACTTTTTAACCATGAAAATAGCTAGGTATCTATCTCATGCAAAAGTCCTGGGTTTAACCCCCAGTCCTGAAAAAAAAAAAGATGTAACTTGACTATAATTCTTATGAACACTGTTTATCTGCAGCATTGCATGCTTTCTAAGAGTTCTGACAACTTGAGCGACAATAAAATATCTGAACTGAAAAAAATTTAATATATTTTCAGAAATGTGAGGCTCTCCAAGCCTTTTGTTGTGTGTGCATGTGTGCATTTTGTGTGGCATCATTGCACCTAAACACTTGCCATAGTCATGAAGGACTTCTACCTTTCAATGTTCGCTTAGTTTTCACAACTCTTCTTTTCCCCACTCCCTCCGCTTTTCCTTTTCTGTCAGGTACACTCCGTACAGGAAATTTATCTAAAACCTGTAACTAGTGATTTGTTCAATCATTTACCCCTTTATATGAATATCCCTTTTCCCATTGATTTCATTGGAAAAAGGCACTCACATAAGTCTTTATAGAAATCAAAAACCATATTATTTCCTTCTTGTGCTGTCAGCCTATTCTGTCTGATAGCTGAAAATTACTAACTCAATGAATTATAGAAAAGAAAGTTTATTGGAACTCATCTGGATTCACACAACTGGTCTAATATCAGAAGGAGTCCCAGGTGGGCACAGAGTATCACTTTGCTAGATAAAAGAAGTACATGAGACACCTAGACGGACAGGATTTTAAAGCAAAACCATTCTCAGTATAACTCCTAAGGTAACCTACTTATTGCATGGAATAATTAATCTATTCAAGAGGACAAAGTCCTAATCATTTTTTAAGGTTTCCTCCTGGTTCCACCTTTTAGTATGTGGAATGGAGATTAAATGTAATACATTTGGAAGGAGAAGAGTCATGTTCACAGCAAAGCACAAACAAGCCCAGAATAAAACACTGTTAAAATTTTATCACACAGCTTATTGTAAAGATTGTGATAGAGTCTGCAGTGATGGAAGAGTGAATAGGAAAAAGGAAAATAAGTTTTTTAGACATTTATTTTGGAAAATACTCCAAATGTCTATAGGAAATAATGATATATTATTTCATGGGAAAAAAACAGTTTTGTATAATCAAACCTGACACTATTATGGAGCATGAAAGGCATTTCAGGTATTATCCCTATTTTAAAGCTAGAGAAACAGGTTGGAAAGGCACCGAAATAACTGTCAGAAGTGATAAAAATAATACCTCATATAAATGAGGCTCAAATATAGGTCTTCACCTCTAAAGTCTTTTTCTTTTTCTCCTTATTCTTTCAGCTCCAACATGCCTTTAAGCTGCAGGCTTAAAACAAATGAATTAAAGTTGTCCTGAAATATTCTCTTTTCTCCGACCCCAGCTTCCTACAGCAACTACTCACAAATTCCAGAGATGCAAAAGGGAGATCATTAAAGTGAAATATAGACAGGTGATATTTTTTAATGAACACAGTTTTGAAATTTGTGGATTGTCTATTCTACTAAGTACCAAACAATCTAAAGATATCTAAGTATTTTGAACAAGTTCAGTTCATTTGAATATAGTTTTACTTAGAAAAATATGAATTCCTATGAAAGAATGAATATGAATATAACTCTTGAGTAATGTATGTACATATATTTTCTTTTATTTATTTATTTACATACAGTCTTGCTCTGTGGTCAAGGCTGATCCTCAATTCACTGCATTACCCAGACTGGCCATCCTCTTGCTTCAGGTTCCCAAGTGCCGGGATTACAGGCATGCGCCACGCCAGCCACCTCATGTGCTGCTGGGAGATTGAACACAGGGCCTTGCTCTTTCTGGGCAAGCATTTTAACTGCAGAGCTACCTTCCCAATTCCTGAGTCCTATTTATTCCACATTATATTAACATATGGATAACTTTACTTTTTGTATGTTTGTATGTGTGATAAATAATAAGACTACTAATTTATGTCTAACAGATGAATGTTACAAAAGATAATTTGTCACAGACACTGAGATAAATTGTAGATATGAGTCATTGCATTCATCTTCTGAGCAGTTATTATCCAGATTTTTTTCCTCCAAAGTTTTCAGGCATCTGAACAATATCTCACTGGCTATTCAGTTTAACGCAAATGTATCTCATCACAAGACTGTACTTCAAAGCTATGAATTTTATTTTTTGATATGGCTATGATATTTTATGCTTGTAGCTCTAAATGAACAATTGATGAAAACTTACATTACAAAGATTTATCAGAATCTAGAAATTGCTGTTGTCATCAAGTAGAACACAAATAGTCAGATTCCAAGATTAGAAGATTTGTTTCTCTTACTGCATAGGAAAAAATATAATTTTTCATGAGCTCTGCATATAAAACCCATGTCAATTTAAAAGCATTTTTCTCTTCTTCAAAAGTTATCAAAGTACCTGCAATCACCTCCCACAGGAATCGTACTGCCTTGATTTTAAAAATAAAGGAATTGTGGGAAAAAAAAAAAACACATTGTGGAAAACACACACACACACACACACACACACACACACACACACACACACACCATAGTTTTACGACAAAGTCATTTCTCACCAAGTCAAAGACATGCTCACATTGCTACTTTAGAAAGCCAGCTTGGAGCAGCAAATAATGATCATCTCAACAAGAAAATTGATGGGTGGTGTGGTAAGAGACTCTGATGAAAGCCAAGCAACTTTTTGTAAGCCAAGTGCACAGACATTCGGTATTTTATGTCTAATTTCAAGAAGTCCTCGGGCCCAGTTAAAACCCACTCACATTCCACAGGCTAAGATCCCTAAAAGTGAACACAGGACTGTTCTTCACTTAAGATGACCAGATTACAAAGCAAAATAACTGCAAACATGGGAATAAACAAGATATTCCCAAGGAAACATTCATTTTTCTTTCTATAATAAGGACCTCCAACATGAACATGAGTGCTAAAAGTCCTATTGTGTCTAAAACCTATAATTAATTCATATAGAAAGATATATAAGCCAGGCTTAGTAAAATGGCTTGATTTCTTTTTGTGTATCTGACCAAAATGAGTCCAAGAACTCTGGTATAGGTACAAATCTATTTTTTATGCTTTCTCAGAGACAAGCTCTTTTAAACTCTGAAGAATTTGTCCCTCTTGCTGTAATATATTCTCAAAGGAAGGTTCATGAAATTCATAAATAGCTACAGTACTTCAAATATTGAAGCCTATCATTTTTCTTTCAAAATTTTTAACAGATGCCTCCCTCTTTTTCTATATATATATATATATATATATATATATATATATATATATATAGTCAGAAATGTTTTTTTTCACTCTAGAATAATTTTGTGTGCATGTGTATTAGTGTTAATAATTGCCTCTACTTCCCGACCACTTGGGATGCTGAATTTTACGTGTCAAATTAAGTGGGCATGAATGCCTACATAATTGGCTAAGCATTATTCTAGAAGTGCCTGTGAAATTATTTCTGGATTAAAATAACATGTGAACCATTATAATGAATAAAACAAATGGCTTTCCTCAATGAGTAGCCCTCATCAAAGCTGGCCAAGTCATGAGTAGATTAGGGAAAAGTCAGGGATTTCCCTCTCTCTTCCCGGAAGTTTTTGAGGTGGAACAGTAGGCTTCATTTACCTGTGGACTCAGACTCAGGTACTCCTGATAGAACTTTGGACTTACATTGGAAATAGACTGTCACTTCTCCTAGGTTTACAAGTTGTGGACTGGACTAACTCCTTGAGACTATTCCTGTTTATTTATCTATCTGTTTCTCTCTCCTCTAAATTTTACATCTATGGGGAAGACAGATTAATATAGAAATGTTGGTACTAAGAGTGGTTCTAGAGAAATAAAACTTTAATCATGAGTTTTCAAAATAGTTCTGAGATTTCTGGAATTGGCTATCTAAAAGAATGACATTCAAAGGCACTAATGACTCCATTTCTATTAGGAAAGATAGCACTGAAAGTCCATGGCATGATTCACAATAAGATACACAAAATATCCTTGTTGAATATTCGTAATCTACCAAGACGAGGGAGCTGGGACACTACATCCATATTATTTTAAGCAATTTATTTTGTAAAAATTAATATAATTTTGCCTAATTCCTAAAAAAAAAACTGGAAAATACATTGATAGCAATAGCTCAATAATTGAAATTTGAACTCAATTACTATGTAGACTGGAAAACTTCTCTGTGTGCAATGTGGCCAAAACACACACACACACACAAACTCATCTTTGGACTGGGGTTGAATTATGATGCAAGTTGAACCCCCAGCCTCAGAGCATGTCTACTATTGACATCAGGGTATTATTGGTGACAAAATGAGATCTCGTAAGATGGAATGGTCTTGTGGGAAGAATCTGATGAAATAGCGATACTGTCTCCAATTTCTGATAAATCTTTTCCAGGAGAATAACTGCAGATCCAAAATAGTAGTGGCTTTTCCATTCCCATGTGAGGAAATTAATCCTGCATTGCCTGAGGAAATCTAGGCAGGTGCCAGGCACAGCGCTTCTGATTCTCCTCAGGACCTGCCTCTACCCACTGCCCCTCAAGTTCCCATTAAGTTCTATCTTCCCAATGACTTTTGCCTGCCTGGCTCAAGTTCTTTGGCAGAAACTTATCTACTCTCACTCTTGTAGCATCTTGTCTGTCACTCAATTTATGTTCTACCTGAATGTATGAATATTTACAGCTGATCATGTAATTGCTAATATTTTTAATTGGTTTTCATTTTCATTCCTAACCAAGCCAATTTTTATCAGGTGACAAGTGTAGGGTTTAAGTATTAGGGGGTTTATATCATACCACTTGAAAAACATTGAGAGGGGTCAGGCATATTATAACATATTTTTTGTATCTTTTTTGAAAATTTTAATGATTCATATGTTATTCCATTTATATATGTCTGGTTCACTCAACTAAGTTATGACCAACAGCCTTCTAGATTAAGCATGGATTTTACTTATTCAATGTTTAAAGCACTTGAAATTTTCATTCATTAATTTAATCAATGTATATTACTTCCTATAATGAAATAGGTACACACTTAGGCGGCTGAGGATATAAAAGTTGACAACATTAACAATAATCCTATCCTTCAGTTACTTACATTCTAGAGAACCTATATTTAAACAAATATAGTTCACAATAAATTCTATGATTTTGTGGTTTCTAACACCTTTCTGAAAAATTCTGGGATGGAGGAAACCACAATTCCCCTATTTCCATCCCAAAGCAGCACTTTCATGTCAGCCATAACTGGGATTGAGATAATGTCTTATCACCAAAAATATAGCATATCCTTCTGTGCAGCTTATGTGTTAATCTGGGTTCCACAAGAGGCAGAATTGACAGAAATTATTAAATAAAAAAGGATTTATTTGGAGGGCTCACAAATCTGAAGAGAGAGAGTTCAAGATGGTGGCCTGCACCTGTGAGAGCTGGAGGGTCCCATGGCTGCTTAGCTGTGAGGCCGAATATCCATCCAGAGCTGCAGGACAGCCAGGGGGAGTCCACTGTGGATCACGGTTGTCCAGAGAACAATGGTGAAGACTGGAGACTGTAGACATTAGGCAGACAAGCACAAGTGGAGACCGGAGATAATCTATAATGAAGGTCTGAGGTATGTAGCAAGCCAGCGTCTGTAGATAGTGGTGTAAGTGAGAGCTTTCCCAAAAGAAAAAGCTGTAACAATTCGTCTTCTACTTTCCTCCTGTACAGTTTGAGCTCCTAGTTGGGCCTCTCACATCCGGAGAGGGTGTTCTTCCCTCATTCGCTGGCCCACAGATCACACACACCTCTAAGTTCTGTTCTGGATGTATTCCTTAATTGCTTCGAGTTGACGTAACCTCTTCAATGATTACAGTTCACAAAACTTAATTGATCTTACCTTCTAAGGCTATTTCCCATTAGATCTATTCCTTCACCTCACGTTTTCCATAGCCCTAATGGCCTGCTCTTCCTCAAGTTTTTGTCTTTTTGCTGTTTCAAACAGGTCTTTTCTTTCAACAGGAATGTCATTTGTTTTCATTCAATTGTTCAAAATAACATCCAATTTTTTTTTTAAAGATCCAATTCGCCTATCACTCTTAAAATTATCTTTTTGGTTATCAGAGCCAGAAAATAATGTCAGTTTTAGTGTCTGTAAAAATATGTCTATCAGTTTTAATAACTGATTTTATCAAATTTATGAATAAATTTAAAAAGTCTGATTTTATTGTATGCAGTCTTATCTATCCCCTTAGTATACAACAGATCTTATTAATCACAGATTTTCTAACCATATATCATAGATAGTCCTTGCAGAAAGACAAGTAATGCAAATACTACAGTATAATCCAAATGACATGTTGTTGACCTTCCTATTCTTTTTCTATCACCAAAATAAGAATAGGGAGCAGCTGGAAGCGTAATATTGGCAGGAAGAGAACAAAACTGTGAAATGAAAATTTCTTGATATATTCGTAGGGTCAACATTACATAGCTGTGTAACTTGGACATGTTGTCAACTTCCAAAACTGGCACAAAAGATTCCTCATTAATAGGAAAAATTTTTTTAAAAAGACACGGGTAATTACAGGCTGGATGTATATGCTAGGAAGATTTAGAGGGTAGCGTATGAAGTGACTTTGATTTTACCTCGTATTATTAGTGTAACCTCAGCCATGTTACCATTTGGACCCGAGTTGTACTTCAGTCAAATGAAAATAGTTACAACATGGCTTGACAAGGAAATCAATGAATAAAAACAAAGCAAATAAAATAGTGTCTTGGAATTGTTGACCTTGATGTTTATTTTTATCTTCACAACTGGAAGGACATAGTTTTAGTCTATTTTATTTACTGGGCTTCTGTACTTATCTAATACAGTATTATAAATAAGGGTTAGAATCTCCAATTTTTTAAACTTTAGTGGGTCATAATGATTCTAAATAAGTAAAAATTCATCTTTTATTTGACTACCAAAATTGAGGGGTTTTTTGAGACTTACTTTAATTTGACTAAGGACTGTTAGCTCATATATTCAAAAGGAGGCTGAAAAAAGCCTAATCAAACATAACCTATATCCATTAATTATTTAGAGAAAAAATGATGCATACAGTGTTCTACTTATGCCAATTTCATTAATAAAATACATTAGAGTAAAATCTAACAAGACAAGCATCCAAAAATATCATCTTTAATAACCACAACAAGGAATCAGTGGTGGTTTTTTAATATGGTCTTAAGCCTTAGGTACACATCGAGCCAATGCTTGGCATTTATGGCTATTCCCTTTCCTCCTAATGGGAATTTCAAAATGAAAAATTTTAAATGTTTTACCTGACATTTCTCTTGTTGAATTTAACAGAGTGGTAATAAACATTTTTTTTTTCTCAGTTTAGAGAATGCTTCGGGGACTGCATATTCTTTATAAGTATATATTTCAAGATATAGTCTAAAGTTTTTATAACCACTTTCTGCTTCACAGGTGCTGGAGTCTGGAAGGAACTCTGAGAGGTCATCACCCTGCCTCAAGGCAGAGTCAACTAAAGCATCCTGGAGGAAAAAGATGAACAATGTAAGAATCCTCCTACTCTTCTGCAGGGCAGCCTTCCTCCCTCGTCCCACTAAGTTTCATGAAGTTTAAGGTTTAAAGATAAGTTTAACTGCAAAAAAAAAAAAAAAATTCAGTAGAAACAGTAGCCTAAATATTTTACTACATAATGTCTTCATCAGTAAATTCACATTTTATTATTTTCCTATCATAAAATTTTAATTTTAGATAGTTGTACATTTGGCATCTAGCTGGAATTCTTTAGGCCAGAATGTTATCCCCAAACATTCTTCTTTTAACAAAAATAAAAAAGGTGGGGGTGGGGAAGAGGAAACTATTATTTAACGACAAGGAAAGACAAAGGCTTAAAAATCCATAGCATATTCTATTTCCAGTCTCAGAAGTCATAGTAAATGATGATATCTGAAAGAATGCTTGATTGTGGCAACTCAATGAGAAAAGAACTGTTTCCTATCAGCTGTAACAGCGGGGTTTGTTATCGTTTAACTACACGCTCTAATACACTTAGTATTTTGTGCTACATTTAACAAGATTAAGTGAACACACACTGTTTCAACTCAACTCTTTGTCAGAAGTCAGAGACAAGTCTTATTTCTTGCCAGAACATTCTCTTGTGGCTCATTCTAGGAGCAAATTCCTTATAAGTAAATCTGTTTACCCAGGTGTGTCATTGATCAGTGAAAGGATTTTCCTTTCAGGTAATTCTTTGCTTTGCTGAACTTTGAAAACTTTGTCTGAACATACTGAAAAAAAATAAAGATATCTGAGAAGCGCTATTAGGGATTACAGTCTGCGATGAAAGGAAAACGGTATTGTGAATATAGTGAAGCATTAAAGAAAATCTGAGGGTAGCTCTCAGGATTCCTATGCGGTTCACTTTAATGCTGCAAATAATCACATTCTGGGAGCAAGTATTAATCGTAGATACCAGGGAGCTCATCTTTAAAAAAAACAGCTTCCCTGCCCCATGTTTTAGCTTTCACCTCATGACTAAAAAAGTTTCACCAGCCAGAAATACGCTTCAAGGAACATCACAAGTAAGAGGTGTCTAGATATCAACTTTCCAAGGCTCTAACTGAAAATTCTAACCTGACATCCTCTCCAAGGTTTCTTTTAAAGTACAACACACTTCTAGTTTCTCCCATTTTATATTATCCTATAAAGTTTTCCTCCTTTCATTTATATGGTGAGTGAAAGGATACATATTTTGAATCTAGGTCAATTCTGTGAAATATTTTATAATTTTTTTTTACATTTTATCCTTCTAGCTCAAGATATTTAGAGCTTCCAAATTTTACTTTTTATATGTCCAATAAAAATATGACTACATGATGCTTTCAATGCTATTATGTTTCTCAAAGAGTTTAAACACCTACAATTGTGTGGTCATCCTACAGCTTTATGAATTCTATGGCATTTTCAATTAATTGTAATTTCTTTATTGATAGCTACAAAAGTTTCCTGTTCTTTTACCAATCCTCTACAGCCAATGACACAGCTACAATATCATGGTTACAATTTCATGATAAGTGAATAATATTCGCCAAAGTTGTCCAGAGCAAATACCTTATCTTACATGGCCAAAGAGATTTTTTCAGTTGCTACTTAGAGTATTTATTTTGCAATGAGAGAGAATTTTAAACTACCTTGGTCCAATCTAACACACAAATTCTTAAGAGTGAAGACTCTGAGCTTTGGTTAGAAAGATAGAGATCAGAGAGATGCGATGTTAGCTTGATTTTTAGTTCTTTGAGGATAGAGGAAGGAAACAGGCAAGGAACAAGGGAACCTTCCAGAAACGGACAAAGACTGAGAACGTAGTCTGCCCCAGTGTCTCCAGAAAAGTCTCAATCTCTCTCTCTCTCTCTCTCTCTCTCTCTCTCTCTCTCTCTCTCTCTCTCTGTCTCTGTCTCACATAATCTGAAGTATTTGCTTTTTTCTCAAGCTGTTAAAAAATCATTCAATTCCTCTCTATGAGAATCTACTTAATGTGCATTATGATTTGGATGTGGAATATTTCCCAAAAGCCTAATATTTGGATGCTGTAGAATTCCTCTAGATTCTGTATGCTGTTACAAGGTGAGGCTTAGCTGGAAGGATCAGAACACACTGGGGCTACCAGCCACCTATGCATGGAGTAAAACGTTCTGAAGCCATGAGCTGACTTAACCATTTCCTCTCTTGTGTTTTCTTGGGTAAAGTGTCCCAGCAACCACAAAGTAATTAAGACTTTTTATTCTTCTACAGACTAGCTTTTTTCTTATGTTAGAGATATTGTCAATCTCTTATGGCAGGATTTATTGGACATTTTGTGCTTGTAGGTAGAAGGTTTGAATGCAAATGTGCCTAGCTTCTTGTATAACTAGCATGCTACAGTTATTTCTTCTTTAAACTTACTCCTTAATATTATATTGATTCCAGCAGTTTTCTACCTCTCCCATTTTTCCCAACTACTCAATTTAATTTTCTATGATCATTTCTGCTTTTTAAGGTATAAGTATTTGATATTTCTGAATGGATTACTCTCCTGTATAATACATGCAAATAGGCATGATCTCTTCCTTCACATTTCTGAATCCTTTTGATAGTACATTTTAGATATTTTTCTTTTTTACCTTTGAGCCTTCCCCGAATCAAGAAAATCATAAATAATGAAGGTTTTTTTTAAATTTCTCCATAAAGATTTTCAATTTTATTCAATTTATTTTACACCAGTTTCAGAATATGCTAGTATATGGAATACTTTTAAATACTTTTAAATCAATGATCCCCCCCCCCCCCCCTTTAGGGTGGCGACATAAAGAACATTTTGTTTTCCTCCCAGGTTAATACCAACTTCAAAGATTCAGAAATCTGGTAATCTACAAAAACTTAATCATAATTCCCAGGGATATGGGTAAAATATTAGCTTCAATAGAGGTAGAATTGAAATTCTGAACCTTATTTTTGTTTCTAAGGTACTGTTGTAGTAAATGGCAGAGTAAACTTGTTTCTTCTGCTACAGTGATTTATAAATCACATTATTTAAAAAAACAAGAAAAGCAACAAATTTCTATTTTAAAATATTCAGTACTTTTTAAAAAGTTGTGTTGTAATAGCATAAACATATTCATGTCATATTGAAATTATTTTCAAATTTGAAAACTACTAAATGCAAAGTTTGCATAAGAAATTCCAAAAAATAAACCAAAAGATATGACTTAACTTCTCATTTGCATGTATCTTAAGAAATGTTAACTTTTCAAGTTAAAAAAATTCATTCCACTGACCTGTTTTATGGAAAAGAGAATAGCAATGACCTCTTTATAGTCTGAGATCTCATGGGCAACTGTAATATTTCACAAATGTTTGTGTTTCAACCCCTGCTACCCCATCCTCCTTTGAACAAAACTGTGTTAAGTAAATGAAAGAATTATCCAAAGATCACAAGAAAACTTCATTTAAAATTATAAGGAACTGTATAAAAGTAGATGAGTTTGAGCCTCATAAACATTGCCTTTGACCACGGAACAGAAAGAGAAGAAAACTTAGCATAGTAGAAATTACTACACACATTTGTGTCAAGCATAAAAGGGAGTATTTTTGGAAAAACAAATGGTCAATGAAAACAGTGGCATCACTTTTATTTTAAGCTAGTTATTTTACTGTAAAGAGCATATTCTTTAAAGAGCTGCAGTTATTGAGTATTTGCCTTGCTGAAGTTATTTATATGATTGTGTCTACATTTCCTCAAATTAACAATGCTCCCAAATACTACCTTGCTGAGTGCTAATTATCACCTAAGGTTCTAGTTCCCATTTTCTAAACACAGAGGTAGATCATACTCCTTGCCTCTCTTATATATTGCCATCTTATCATGTTTTGGCCAATGAGATGTGAAGAGGAGTTAAGGAAAACATCCCTTTGTCCTTTTGTCTTTCTACCAAGTAGATATGCACTCCAACTGAGGCCTTGGAAGACCAAGGTCAGAAGTGGCAGAGTCCTTGGATGCCTCATTCCTGAGCAATGGGACTGGGAGCAAAATCTTGCTATTGCAGAGGCGCTATTAAAGATTGCCATGTGATCAGCAAGCAAGTAATTACCTTCATGTGGCTAAACCACAAAGTACATGGGTTTGTGATCACAACTGAGGTGTTCTAATTAATTTTGATGTGGTTTAGGGATCACCTAGCTGCTTCTCAAAAGTTAATAGGCTTTAGTATCATCTTATTAGTTTTCAAATGCTGAACCACAATTTACCACAAAGTTAGCAGCTTAAAATGAAACACATTATTACATAATTCCCATATTTAGGCATGTCTTAACTGAGTTTATTACTCAAGGCATCATAATGTTGTGAACTATTGTCAATTTGAGATGAGATTAAATCTCTCTCTCTCTCTCTCTCTCTCTCTCTCTCTTAAAGACAGGGTCTTAGTCTGTAGCCCAGACTGGCCCTGAATTCACTATGAAGCCCAAACTGGCCTTGGACTCACACCTCTTGCCTCAGCCTCTCTCCTGAGGGCTGGGATTACAGGAATGAGCCATCACGCCTGGTTTGTGTGATGTTGGGGAATAGAATTCAGGTACTTAACACTGGATTTAGCGCGTCCTAGGCAAGTACTTTAAGCAGTAAGCCATTCCTCCAGCCCTAGCATTAAATCTTCTATAAAGTGTGTGGTTCTATTTCAATTGTGTATGGTTCTTTGCAGAGAAAACAAAAAACAAAAACAAAAAACAAAAAACAAGGACCCTTGTTTTTTAACAGGAGAAAAATTCTCTAAACTTAAGATCCTATTTCAAGGCATTTTTCTGAATAGGTCAGGTTTTTCTAAGACAATCTCTCAAATGAAAGTAACAAATAACAGCATTAACAGTACCAGTAAAATCTCACCTTTGCTATACAGAACGTCATAATCACAGAACTGACATCTCACTACCTTTGTCATATTTCCTTGGCAAAAGCACTCAGATATCCCTGGGGGTGGGGTGGTATTCTGGATAGAGCTTTTAGGAGTCTCTTATTGACTTGTGGGCTGAGAAGGGTGGGAAGAACAGCACCCCTAAGAACAGGGTTCCAAGGGGCAGATTAAACTACATAAAGGAGACAAGAAAAAACACAAATATACCTTCTACCTAGAAAAGACCTAGCCTTGTCTGATTCTCCAGACTCACCTGGGTCCTGCTTCTCTTGGTTTTCTGTCTGCAAAGGGGTGAGCAGCTCTTCAGACTCTGCCATGTTCTTCTTCCATTGATAGTTGCTAATGAACAGACTTTGAAAGGCCACTTTGAGCTAAACCCAATCGTTGAGCTAAATACATCCTTCTTCCCATAAATCATGGAGGTCAGGTATTCTGTCTCAGCAACAAATAAGTAACTAAGACAGCAACTAAAACCAGAAATCCAACCCCACTCTAGCATTTGCCATAAAAATTACTGCATAGTAATAGAACACTAGAGACATGAAGAAAAGAAATTATACTAAGCCCTAAAGTCTATCTAATAAATACCTATTTACAAGGTTGGTCTTTGCGTTTCATATCAAGAGTATCTTGAGAATATCCTTGTCATTCTCTATGTAGTGAACATTGTTTACTGTGTCTACACTATTTGTACAAACATGTGGCTTCAAATGTTGAACATCCACATTTTTTTTCCTGAGATCCTAGATTTGAGTAGATGAGCAGCAGACGGTGCTTTTGTGACAGGCACAATAGAAGCCTTTGACACAGAATCTCTTCAGTGTCCCTGCAACAACAGTAATGAGCTCCCTATACACTTTTCTCTTCTCCCAATTTGATCCTGGAGGAATTAAGCACATCCTACACAACTCCAATGGGACACTACTCAATATTTCTGTCTTGTTACTTCCATATTTTGGCCCATGTGATTTTTTTTCCTTTGTTCCTTCTGCTTTATGTCTTTTTGTTCTAATTGGAATTAACCGTAACTACGGCTATGTGCTTCATTCTCAAATCCCTTCTAATCACTGAAAATGGAAGAAAATTTGGAATCAACATAGGAGTCAATTAGAATTTGCTTTCAATTCCCAATGATTATACACCAATGTCACTGAATTTGCCTAGAGTTACTTTATTTTTTAATTGATAAAGGATGTTTTATTAGATAATTGTGAAATAAACAATAATCACTATAATAAATAGAGTTTCGTGCCTATTTTGTAAATTACAAATACAATTTGATCAAATCATGCTAGAAAGATATTAATTGCTTATTGTCTTATTTCTAAACATTTATGAAATGAAAGTATCAGTAATTGATTACATTTATGTTGAATTATTGAGTAGCAGTGGACAATGAAATCAAATCTGCACAAAATGACTTGGTGCTACCATCTTATTCTCCCAAAAATGTCACTTGCTAGTAGGTCTCTGTTGAGTCTCTTCTTAGAAACTTCTTTTGCCAAAGGAATTACTTCATTACCATAAATAATGGTTCAACAGTTTGTGCGATTTTACTACTGTATAGTAACTATGCAAATTGATGGGCTTCATTTCGGCTTATGAACACATGTGTAGAACTCACTTTGACCAGAAATTCGGCTTCTTGCCCTGTTTCCCTCACTTATCAGTACGGTACTTATTTTACTTTTCAACTTCCCACGCATAAATCTCTCCTTCAGACTTATTTCTTTTTCAAGTAACCCAATCTAAAGAAAAGTAATAATATATATAAAGTATCTGTAAATTTTTAAAGAAAAATGTCAACCAACACTTCGAGATGTCTTTCAGATTTTAAAAGAAATTCTAATTGAAGATTTAACAAGCTTGGGCTCAATACTCTTTCCATCAATCCCACTGGTATAAATGGATGCTGTTCTGTGATCTAGTAGCATATAGTGGGTGGGTTTTCAATTTTAAACAATTATGACTCAAACAATTACACAAAAATGTTAGCAAAATTGTCAATTCTCAGCAGAAATGAGGAAATACACAATAGAATTTAATTCTGTAATTTTGAAAATACAATTGCAGGCTATGACACTATTAAGTATTAAGATATGTTTCTGACTTGCAACATTGAGTCCTTCTTTTTCAGAGTTATTAAATCAAAAGTACTTAACTGCATTTCACATGCCCATCATTGTATGTGAGTAGAAAGTGACAGAAATTTTAAACAGAGGATCTTTCCACAGAGTGGTTGAAATCAAAAAGGGATTCAAGAGGTACATTCATCATTAAATTGCACACACACACAAAAAAATCCTACTCAGGAGTGTGATTTCCTAACTACTAGATACTGTGGATCAGGTAAATCTTGTTGACTGATTGTTTGTTCATTTTCTTTGGAATATGAACAGTGATTAGTCCAGCCAATTATAACAGCCCTTTTCACCTTTATTAATAATTGTTTTTCATGCTTTTTCTAAATGGGAGTGACGGTTATCACCTGTTGAGGGTCAAGAAGATGTAAGGACCTATCAGATCAGTCAGAGGTAGTGGTAAGTTCTCTCTGGTCAGCTTTTTTTCCCAGCAGACAACACACATGATCAATTTCTGACACAGTATCAGCTTAATAGTTGGGTTCTTCAAATCTTTATAAGCTATACAATATCATATGTAGAATACTACTTTTACCTTTCTTTTTACTCAACAGTGTTTTGGGATGTTTCAATGATTTTTATGTAGATATGTTCCTTTTTACCTAGAAAACATATTAATAAAAAATAGAGTAGAAATAAAAGTGCACTTGTAACATCATTGTAAAAATGCTGTATCCAAATTGAGTCTTATTTTTCATAAGCAGAAATGTCTAGCCCATTGTCACTGGGTCACAATCTATATTCATGTCTATATATTTTCATTTTAGATACTGACTAGCTCTGCACAGCATTTAAGAAATGTCATATACATTGCAAACATATGTGAAACTATCCATTTCTTTACACCATTTCCAAAACTGATGCCATTATACTTGTGTTTATTGTCGAACTAGAAAGTGAAGATAATTTTTATTGTCTTTCCAATATAGTCCCCAAGGATTAATGGCTACATAGCTTATGTGTTTTTCTTAAAGACAAATCTTTCCATTTATGTTATTTTTAAACTACAGATGCATCAGATGCGTTAGCATAAAACTATATTTGCAGCTAAAATTTATCAACCTGATTGAGATAAAGGTACTAGAAGAAAAATAGAAAGTGATGCTCTATCAACTGATGTCAAGAAGAACAGAATTGACCTACTAGATAATTTCCAAGAATATAAGGAAAAGCTTCAGTTACCAAGACTATTTGCTGCACAGGACCATCTAATAAGTTAGGTTCCTCTTCAGATCACTTGACATACTTACATCTTTTATTATGTAAATATCTCCAGCCAAGTCACTTAGATTCACAAGATCTTCCTGGGTATGTTTAATCACTTTTCAAGTGGGCATAAAAAAATAACTTTCTCAATCAAACTCACTTCAGCCCTAGTGATAAAGGTGTTGATAACTGAAGTTCCCTGAAAATAGCCTCACTCACAATGAGTCCACTGATTAGCTAATTGGATTCATTACCCAGGTTTATTGGAGTTAAATACTAGGAGACCGCACAATGCCTTTCAATGGTCTTCCAATTACGAAGGCACGCCAGAGTGAAATAAGTGAACATATTTCTCTTACAAATACGAATACTGAAACATAATCCATCTTGAATCTTCTAGTCTAAAATGAAACTTGAATGTATGTCATTTCATTCTCTAGCACCACATTTTTTGCTTTTTTATTTTGTTTCTGTATGAAAGAGAATATTTTGCACATCATTTGAATAGAGGCTTTGGTCTTCAATATTTAGAACTGTGACCTAAATTATCTTTGCCAGTCACAGAAAATGAATCTATGAATCTCATTCATTCAAAGTTCAATGACAAAGACAAACAGTTCTATACCTGAGGGTTTTTTTTTTTTTTTTTGAAATGACAAATCTTTGGCTTTACTTTGTTCTATGCTTTCTTAGAGTTTAACTTCATAGCAGAAAATTTGTCAATGTCTATGAATTTCCTCCAGTTCAGAAGATTAGTAGCAATAGAAAAGGATTATTCACAAGTTCCTGTTGTACACTTAAACTCCTGAATCCGTGTTATGAATGCCACTGCTCCTGTTAGGGGGAGTAAAAGTCTGTAGGTAATTTCCAAGGAATGACACACATTCACACTCCAAGAATTGATGCGTCTTTGAATCTGCTTCTGTTTTGAAAACTGAATGTACAATGTAATAGCAGCTATTAAATGAAGCATTAGAGTATTGCACTAAATGTCAGTAAATGGAAAAGTCTTGGCTGGAAGGGGTAAATGCAAATACAAATTTTGAAATATGAGTAAATATTTCTAGAGAATCGATATAAACACAAATGCACATGAATATGTGCATGCATGAACACATACATGCTCACATATGTTTTTGAGGAGGTGAGCTGGCCTTTAGAAAAGAATAAGCTTATAAATCAACTTTTTCAGATAATATGGCTAGTTCTTGAAGATCTCATCTTTTTGACAAAACAAAATAATTTTTAAAAGGTTTCCCCAAAGTAGACTTTGAACCAAAAAATAATTATTGCAAGTGAATATAACGTCACTGGTCTGAGAGAAAAGATAATGTGTCTTTAAAGGACCAGAAACTGATCAACTCTGTATAAGATCACTTATTTATGTCTCCTTTTTTAAAGAAGAGAAACCAGAAGACCTCCTCACTATGAACATCACGGTTCCTCCTAGGCATGATTAATTAATATGACATGAATAGGAATGTCATTCACATCAGTGTAGTTGCTTTACTAATTTTTCTATTTTAAAATACTCTAACAGCATGTGATGTTTGAAAGTGATCCTTTAGACTCTACTTTGAAATGTACTTATGTACTTTATTTTAGGGAAGTGTTTTAAATGGGCTTACTTTTTGACATAATTCTGTAAGTGTAGAATTTATTTTTTGATAAAGGAAGTTTTTCACCGATTGATTTTCTGCTATTTATTTCAACTTGTAATGCTGGTATTATGATTTTGTAATTTTTTTCTTTCAAATTGTATGTAGAAAAGTCTAAGAAAAGGTTAAGAAAGTTATTTCTTTTCAATATGAATTTGTCTAGCAGGGTCATAAAAGTGGTTTAAATTTTTAAAATAAAATTATGTTTGCTAGATAAAAGCCATATTGTGCTCTACAGTTTATTTTCCTTCACTGTTAACACTTGGTTACAGGATGTTTGCTTAGTGTTCAGTACTGAGGAACTGAACCCATTGTCTTTCAATTCAGCTGCATCTCCATACTATTCCTATATTTTTGTGGTTATTATTTTTCAAATTTTAAAACAGGGCCTCACTAAATTGTTAATTTGTCCAGTCTGGGCTTGAGCTCAGGATCCTCCTGCCTCAGCCTTCCAGAGTGCTGGCATTTTGGGCATATGCCACCACACCTGACTTACCAAATTCATTTTATTGGAGCAATAACTAAGATATTTTAATTTTTAAAAAGTAAATTTGTACCAAAAATAGTTATCCTAGGATACAATCTTTGATTATTAATTTGGTACTCTTAAGGGACGACACGGCACAGTGTTGCAAAGGGGTCCCAGCATCATTTTCAGTTTCCACGTGTGGTTCCACACACTGCTTGAAGAGCTGTGTTTTGTACTGTGGATGATGAAAGCGAACTGTTTTAAACCTTCCTCCAGGCTGACGACAGAATCACAGTGACAGATCATCTGTGAATACAAACTTTCCTGCAGGAAATCCTGCATGTGAAATTTCTCCCATATGACTAAGAATCTTGGATGACAGCACTTGACCTCAGAGGCTGTCCTCTCTCTTACTGTTACTCATATACCAACTGTTATTAACAAGTAAACAGGCAAGGACTTATGGTTAGATCTACAACAGTATATTAAGCACATTCTCAGTTCCAACCCAAATGTACTTTTTCCAAATTAAGTCATATTATTAAACATGAAGATGCCTCATGCATTCCAAAACTAAATTCAACATCTTTTGTAACTATTAATTTAAAGCAGGTAACGCTGATTAATATTTATGAGTATCTAATAAATCTAAATTTAGTGTTATTTGCATATGATGCTAGTTTTCCTCAAAAGTCAGGAGATTGTATATAATTACTAATAGATCACAGAAGTTCTATTTCTGTTTATTTTTTACAATTGATTTTAGTTTAATAGGAATCATGAAGTCATGATTGTGCTTTCAATAAATATGTTGATAGATTTTGAAACTTTTTCTATTATAAAAAAAGTGTTTGAGGCAAAAATCTTCCAAAAATGATATGTTAGCTGAGTGACATATTAGTATTTTAAAAATATTTTAATGGATAGTTTCACTCATTAAAGCTAAAGCAAAAAGCTTGACTTGCTTTACTATATTTTCCTTGCTATTAATGACTGATGTCAATCTGTCTTTTAAAAATATTTTAGGGGCTGGAGGAATGACTCAGCAGTTAAAGTGCCTGCCTAGCAAGTGCTAGGTCAAGCACTAAGTATCTAAGTACCCAAGTTCCATTCCCCAGCACCGCATAAACCTGGGGTGGTGGCTCATACCTGTAATCCCAGCAAGCACTCTGGAGGCTGAGACAGGAGTATTGCCTTGAAACTAAGGCTTCATGGTGAGTTAGGACCAGACTGGGTGGCAGAGAGAAACCCTGTTTCAAATACATAAAAAAAATAAATATTTGAAAATCTAAGAAACTATAATTTGTGATAAATTATTCAGTTTGTTTTAATACATAAGTTCAGAACTGAGAAAAGTTAGAAAAAGTGCTAACCTTAAAAAATTTTGTGTGTATATTGATATTTTTTACAAGTGGTGACTTCACAAAATATCATAAATGTACTTTTAGATATATTTTAATTTTGAAACAGATTTCTAGATCATACTGGAAAATAATTATTTTAAAGCTTTTCTTTCATGAAATATCATGAAGCATCCTAGTATACTGCCCTTATATTTAATTTTTATCTGCCAATATTATTTATCAAAACTCTCAGAAACTAAAAAAAAAAAAAAACTAAAAAACATAGAAGAAAAATTTTCATTTCCTCTATTTTCCCATAGATATTATGTCAATGAATAAGTGTAAAAAATTATGGTGTTAACTTTGTCCCCAATTTAATGTGTAGGACAAGGTATGGAGTTTGCCCTTATAGTACAGAAATGTACAGAAATGCTTCTAAAGAGTAAATTTCAGGATACAACAGTCATGCCAAACATAGGCTCCAGTTATCATAAATGATGAGTCATCACAAATAATCAATCCTAACGGAAAGAAATAATCATAGATGACATTCTAGCTAACAAAAGTAAAATGATTCTGGGAAAACAAAAAAAAATCAACAGAAACACTAATTGGATATAAAAAACTTCTACAAAATCTGAGCAATTTTAATTGGCTTCTCTGAATAGTTTCTACCATTTTAAATTATTTTAATTAAAAACACACATCTAAGGAAGCAGATTGTTTTACACATCTTCCTTGATATTAATCTAAACTTATTTTTAAACAAAGAAAAACCATCTCATTATTTTGAAGGCAAACCTCATTAAAAAGCTAATGATTATTTTCTTTCCTTGAGTGAGCATTTTGCTGAAAAGTGATGCAATGAATATAGAGGTTTAAATATTTCAACATAAAAAGACACTTTCAAGAGGAGCTGCAAACTGAAAAAGAGAACAACCACTGTGTAAATGAAAAACAAATCAAATCACCTCATATTTTGGTAAAATAAGAAAACAAATATAATTCTCCAACCTCTTCAATGAATAGAAATGAGACTTAATAATTCAGTAGAAAAGTTCAGGAAGAAGTTACACCTCCAGGGATGTGAACTGACCACCTTTCATTGCAGAAAGAAGATCCCGCTTATGCCAAGAAACAGTCCTGGAGGGGAGAACTCTGAATTTTTTTCTTGGTAATAGTGAGAGGGGGAATGTGCTGGCTGGAGGTGGGAAAGTCATGAGCTTGGTTTAAGAAACAAGGGAGGTAAGGCTAAGTTGAGAATGGATAGGTAAGCGTATTTGTAGGAAGTAGGCAAGTTCTCAGGCATTTGGTTGAGGAAGAGGAAAAACTTGTCAGAAAAACAATACAAAGTTTGCAGTAGGAAGTACAGGAATTCCATGAAGTTGTTCAGCTCACTGGTGACTGTGAAGGAATATTAAATTTATGTACTAGAATCTTGGTATTATAGCAAACTTGGTAGTTTTCAATGCAGAATAATTTGTGCATGAAAACAGCCTTTCTTCAATGATAATAATTTGGATAGAATATGTAGAAAGTCTTTTTTAAGAATAATGATCAGAAAAAAATTCCAGTAAGAAAAATATTGCTAACTATTCACAGTAGCTAAACTCTGGAAGCAGCCAATATGTCATTCCACAGATGAGTGGATAAAAGGAAGTGGTCAAAACGTGCAATGGAGTTACAAAGGAAGATAAACTTGAGTTTTTTGATGGGAAAACAGATGCACCTTGAGAGCATCATGCATAGACAAATGAATCAGACCCTGAAGATAAAATATCACACGGAGCCTCTGATATGAGAAATCCAAAGTTTTATAAGTAAAATAGCAAAATAAAAGACTGCAGAAAATAAGAAGATAGATTTTGAAGAGTAGTCCAGGGGCTGTAGAGAGGGGGTGAAAGTTTGGGAATGGGGGAAGTAAAATATTGAAGATGCTACATGTGAACGTACTAATTCCTCAATTTGAATGCAACTACTATGCTTGGCAAATATATACTAATTAAAAGAATAATGTGGGAAATAATAAGATTGTTGCTAGTGAGCAGGTAAATATTATGCCTATATATTTTCTTTAGGAATTAAAAAGAATAATTTCTTTACTACATAAAGAACATAAAGCAAAAAAAGAGCTTAGTGAAGAAGCAAAATAAATATTGTGAATTTTTAAAAATTTGAGCTGTAAGAGTTCACATAAAAAAACTGGAAGAAATTAAAAAAAAAACAGGAGAAATAAGGTAATTCTAAAATAAACACAAAATATACACTACCAAAATTTGGAAGAGACAAAATATAAATTGAAAAGGAAATAATGAATATATTTTTTAAAGAAGAGAGAATAAGGACTGGAGGATTAGCTCAGCAGTTAAAGCACTTCTCCAGCAAGTGCTAAGTAACAGAGTTCAAATCCCCAGCACCACATAAACTGGTAAACTGGACATGGTGATGCACAGCTGCAAACCTGTAATCCTAGCACTCAGGATGCTGAGGCAGGAGGATTACCATGAGTTCTAGGCCAGTGTGGGCTACATAGTGAGCTCAGAACCATCCTCGACTACCGAGCAAGACCCTGTCTTAAGGAAAAAAAAAAAAGGGGGGGGGAGGGATGAATAAAAATAATATAGAAAACAATCTAAAGAACTATTAAAAATTTGGTTGGTATTTAAAGAAAAACAAAATGAAACAAAACACAAATGTTAAAATACATTACAATATTTTTTTTCATTTTTTTTCTTCCAAATAAAGATAACTTCTAAAACTAAAAGGAGCACATTTAGTTCTGGGTGAATTTGACACAAAATGATAAGCTCTAATACAAATCCTAGCGAACATTCACAAATTCAAGTGAAAGACCTTTGTGTAAAGGAAAAAAAAAGTTCTCATATAAACAAGGAAGTATGAAGTGTCATCTGTCCTCACCTTATTTGGCATTACTCAGCTGGGACAACAATAGAACTAATCAGAAAAAAAAATTAATAAAAGCAAGCCCCAGGAAGGAATTAAAGACCAGTGAACATAGGAAAGCATCACGCATGGTCATATCTTCAGAGTTAATATTCTCTTCCTCTGAAGATTCTTGTGTACATGTAAAGTCAATAATTAAGTACAATGCTTTTCTCATGTTAACTGGCTCTTATGTTAACTGGTTCCTAGTCCCACCCAAAAAGTTCACATAATCACTAAGGAAGGAGGGGAAATAGACGGCAATATCAGTATTCTCTCTTCATCTATAAAAATTTATGTAATAGAAAAGTAGATAGATTAAAAACTAATTCAGATTTAAAAAGAACTAATAAACATACAAGTGTATATTCCCATGCCTATGTCTTAGAAAAATTTAAGTGCCCATGAATTATTCACAAATATTGGACATGTATGCTACAGAGAAAAAAAAAGTGTAATAGATTTCAGAACTGGAAAAGGCAGCATATATCTTCTAAGGACTCGAAAAAAAAATTTCTAATAAAATCACAACAATAAAAATTAAAATCTTTCTTCCTAGGTCACAGAAGTAATCCTAAAAACTGAAAAATATCCAGAAAAAATAAAATTTAAAAAAGACTTCTAAATATCTTCCTAGACACAAGACACAAATGGCTTCTTAAAATCATGGTCTTTTTTAACCTTACTTTATGTTTCGTAAAATTTGTTGATGGCTCCACATAGCCATGGTGCAAGTAAGAGGACAAGCTGAATTTCAAATCAAAATTGATTGGTCGCACTTTGTTTTTCACATCTGTCACCAATAGGTTGTCAGGGTTTCAGAGCCTTTCTTTCTGCAAGAAAGCAAGAATTGAATTTGAAAGTAATGGCCTGTGCTTATGTGTTGCTTGCAAATAGAGCTTCACGTATTTCAAGGGCTCTCCAGATATTAAGATTAAATCTTCATGTTAATTCTGTGAATGAAATATCTACACAAGTATCCCTCCTATCAAAGCTAAGCTACAAAATTTATTAAAGTCTAAAGTTTTTTCTTGTGCTGACATGACGCTACAAGTGCAAATTTCTACCCCATTCTCATGTGACAAATTATAGTCCACATAAAATCAAACCAAAAACACTGTCTAACATTTAAACATCAGTCTATGAGCATCAGTTGCCAATGAAACAGAAATGATTTTTATATTTTGACTGGTATCCCATCCTAAGACAAATTATTAGGGATAACAGACTCCAAAATCCAAAGGCGTTCAAAATCTGAAACATTTCTTGCTTGAAGCTTTTCAGAAAAGGGAGTTTTCAAACAGCACTGCGCTAATTGAAAGGAAACAAATTGAGGCACGGAGAGATCAAATGATTTCCCTAAGCTCCTTGGATACTTCGCCGTCTACTCAGAATCTGAACCTTCTGTCTGTCTGGCTGTGAACTTGAGATTGCCCTCTTGTTAGATACTTTCTCTCCTCAGAGCGCTGCATTCACCATATGAATAGTTTAAATAATTTAACATAGAGCATTGTACCTCTCTCAGTGAATTCTATGTAGATGTCAAGAATAGCTATTCAAATGAGTTCTCCCCAGGGTAAATAAAAAGTAGAATGCCAGAGTACAATCACACCATCACACCGAACAACACACCCAATTGTTAGTGAGACAAAAGAATCCTGTCAGTTCTATAGGCTGCACATGTCCCAAATGAGCTTTTCTAAGCAACACAGATGGTATAGGTTTGATCCAGTGTGGTTACATAAACACATTAGTTTATAAATGAAATCGTCCAACCTCCATAACAAATAGCTGTACATCTGGTTAATAATCATCCCCATACTATTTTTAGAACCAAGTACTGTAATTATTTTCCCTGATTACAAAGAATTTGGAAGTGAATCACACAGATGCTTTGCTGTGTACAGCTAGATATTTTCTTCTGCTTCTGTACTATTCAACAATATTTCTTAAGGATGTTGAATTAGAAAATTGAACTGAGGAAGGTAAATGCAATCTAAAGTATTAAAGATAGTAATCATTCAAACTGCTACTACCGAGAACATAGTTCTATTGTATGGACATTATTCCCTTGTCTGTGAAGTTGTTGTTCTCATTAAACAATACACATGACCCCTCATTACCATGTTTTTTTTTCTTTTAAAGACCCCTATATTTTATTGCATCCCTTTTACCCTTGGAATACATATCTTGCAATAGAATGTCTCATCTTACCCTGCCCATTACATATACTCGGGCTATCCTTTCTTCTAACCAACTCAAGTAACTTTGGGTTACCATGTAGTTATCAGTCTGTTAGATTTTACCGCAGATAAATAGAGGGTGGAAGGATTAGGCAGTTATATTTCAGACGAGTATAGCTCTGGGGTGGACGCAGGGTGAGTGAAACAGGCTGAGGGGAGGAGAAAGTATGTGCTCTCAGAAGGGCATAATATTTTATATATATCAGACATGTTACAGAAACTTCTCAAAGATACATATAAATGAGATCATGTTCAAGCTACATGGCAGGAAGATCTCAGCTTGGTCACTTTCCTTTTAGCACTGCTCTTATGATGATGCTATTCATGGATATGAAACAAGCCTATAATTGCATTTCTTAATGACTATGAGTAACTTAGTCCTTCAAATCATAGTGAGAAGAGAGGCTTTAAAACATACATTGATTGCACTTAGTATATGGATGGGAATTTTAAAAGTACATTAAAGTCTGTATTTAAATACAGTATCTACAATTCTATAAAAATAACACACAAAGGTAAATTACTTATTTTATTAAAGAATATCCATGAGTTTAAAGTTAGGTGAAGGGTGATTTGTAGCAGAATGAGGACTGTGTAATTCTGCAAACAAAATTTGAAATGTGTTCTACCTCTCATGACCTGTGACAAGAGACCACTAGTGATGAAATCATCTGATAATAATAAAAAAAAAAAAACAGAAACTCAGCAGTGCTCAGGCAGGAAAAGACAAAAGGGAAAGTGATAAGTAGTTCTCACAAAGGCTCTGAGGTCTAATGCTATGATAGACGGTATCTACTCAATCTTCTAAGACAGTACACTCTTGTACAGTAAAGTTGGATCCTACTTTGAATGACATTTTTTCTATGATAATATGGCATTTTGTAAATGCTAACAGTACAAACTACTTGTTAGAAAATTAACTTTAAGCTTGCTTCTAAGTTTTCCTGAATAATTTTAACAATTACATAAAAGCACTCTTATACTTACTGAACCATTTACCAATTATATTTTAATTAACCTAGAATCCTGACAAGATAAGTTCTAGAAACTTGGATGTGATTATGAACAGAATAGAAATTTCTAACTGATGTCTAAAAACTGAAAAGAGAGACACATTAATGGGGCTGCGAGATTTTTCAAAACATAAGAATTCTGTAGCGGTTCAGAAGGTTAAATGAAATTATCTCCGGAAATATTTGTCATTTCTTTATAATGAAAACTTTCCCAGATCATTTGTTTTAGCTTTTTAAAAATATACTGCATATTATGGTAAATTGTTGTCGTCTGACTGTGCAAGCGCGCAGCAAAACCTCTCCATCTTGTATTCCAT